>JAGVSP010003100.1:0-47168 GCA_022494985.1 Micrasema minimum | reverse complement strand
TACAAATTAAAGTTGGAAGTAATCTTGTACGGACGTTTAAATATCCGTCTCGCTTTTAATAAAAATAAATGTAAGATGGCGGATCCACCTTAGAATTTTAATTTAATTCTTAAATCATGTCAACATTGAAAAACGAAAATTCTTTATACCTACTATGTATTTTAACTAAATATAAATTATTTGCGAACGAATTGAATTATTTGATAAAGGTTCTATGTTAAATTTATTGTTTTGTGAGGGTGACAAGTATACGAATATGCAAAAACAAAATTAAAATAGAAAGGACTTTATCACACTAAATTATGAGTGAGTGTTCGTAGATACAGCTTTTATAACTTGGTACCGAGCCTTAATAAATAACTATGAATAAATATACTTAAATAATTATCGTTTTCATAATGAATAATTAGTTTTGTGTTCCATAAATACTACCGATGTTGATAAATAAATAATGAATTATTGAAAAGGCGAGTGGTCTGATGAGATGTTCTACCTACCGCTATCAATCTAAAAAGGTCGATCCGGTTGACTAATCGTTTCATTGGAATTCTCAGGAATTCTTATCGAAGCATTCAAACGAACGAATGAAAACACACAATTACAAGACAACAAATAGCGCGTTATCTCTTTCCCTCCTTCCCAAGTTCGAGTGGGAGCAAGAGGAGAGGTAAGAAAAAACATGTTATTATATTAGAGACTGTTGTGATTGGTCGAGAGAAAGGTTATCGTTTCCCGCCATAAAATGGCCTCCGTAGTGAGGCTGAAAACGATGAATGGAATTTGAGATAATTTTGTTTGATATTTTACGTTTGATTTTGGTCGAGTAGTAGAAATTTATTATTTACAATTGAAATGCGTCGCGATATTAAAATTATCGTATTATTGTGACCTTATTTAAAATGTATCCATGCGACATTTTAAGTGAATTTTACCGTTGACGTCTTGTTAATGTTATTTTTATTTTAAGATAACTGCTACCTCAAGGTGTTCGATACAATTAAAGTGTATTTTTGAACATTTTTATGCTAATAGCTAAGTTAGAATAATTTATGTAACCACGTACCTATTTGAACGTACAACGGGCTAAGCAATTAAAGTGCGTCATGAAAATAAAAGAATAAAATTTTCTGAAAATATAAAATAAAAAATGCAAGTAAACGTTATAAGAAAAAAAATGTGCTTAAAGCGATACCTATGAAGAGTTTTTTCACAAATTTTTTCATGGAAAAATTTTCGATTTGACTATTAGGTATTATTACACTATATTATGTAAGTAATGAAAATAATATTTATACATTACAAATCATAATGCATTTTTTTCACATTTTCAGTTTGTGATCCCTGATTGTCTATTTTCTTTGGTTGTAACGCTATTTTCCACATTTTAGAGCATTCTAGGAGTCAAAGTGCCAGTACAAAGTAATACACTTTTTGTAAAATAAAATAGAAATGTATATAGACCCCTTTGGGAATCGAACTTGCGACTCGTGGTAGCCCAACAGTGCGGGAAGATAATACACTACACATTGACTACAACTATTTACCTAATTCCACATTTAAACCAATTGAAAAAACCCATCTCTATCCATTCTCTTCACGTTACCGTTTAATAAAGAAAGGTAAAACAAATCGAGGTTATCGGTTAAACTTGGCCGGTTTCGAATAGATATTTAATTCTGGGTCCATATTTAAATAAATGGGGGTCAGAACGACCCCGGAGAACCCAGATTGACCCCACTTTGTGAATTGTTATCTTCAGCTATGACCCCCAGAGGGTTAACGGTAGGGCGATAGAGGGTTGACCAATCAAGGAACAGGTAGGTACATTTTATGGTCATTAGTCTTTAGTTATTCGTTTGAGAAAATAATTTTTGCATAGGGCACTGTATTGGTACACCAAGTGCAGTGATTCTAGATAGGTAATTTATTTACCTACAACGAATAAAAGACATGACGATGATCTTTTAATGTCTATAAGTGTTTAAGGCACCAGAATTTCAAACAAGGTTTGATATCTGAGAACATTAGTATTTTGAAAGTTAAATGTCGTGGCTGAAGCTTGAGACTGATCTACTTGCTTTCATGTAATAAATGATCAAGATTTACTGCATTTGGTGCACCAATGCAGTGCCCTATGCACCATTGGGTGCCAATAAGAGAGAGTAATAGGAGTTAATTCCTCTTGCAATAATAGCAGAATATACATAGGTAATGGTATCTTGTGAAGAAATTCCGACTGGATTTGAAAAACAGTATTTTTTCTTTGGCAGCTTTTTTTCTTCACATTTTATTACATGAAGGTAAGATGATCAGTCATACAAGTAGTTGAAGGTATCACACATAAAATATTAGTATCACCTGTAGCTCAATCACAGATGATTGTCGACGTGCTTAAAAACGTTCTAAGCATTTGACCGATCACAATGAACATACTTACGTTCATATCACGGTCGCGTTGCCAAGCACCATAGATTTTTTTTTTTTTTTTTTTTAAAATAATAAAAAAGAAAATCTATGCAATCTTATGATATTTGCACATATTTCAATTTGTAAATACTATTTTCAATAAAGCCTAAAGATGAAAGGCATACTTTGACAAATGTTTCATTTTATTGCTTTCTTAAATTGATTTAAAGCAAATATGTTAAATGGCATGATAAATTGTGCACAAACAATTAAAACTCTATAAAACTAAATTATTTTACTTTACTAACAGTTTTGTCGTATTTACCATATTTAAAGCGGTAATTAATAATCCCGATCGATAACTTTTAACGGATGTTTCATTGTGATCGCTAAAACGTTAAACATCCATGGTGAGAAATCGTTATCACCTCGCTTATTAGCACGTCGATAGTCATCTGTGATTGAGCTACTGTAAATAAATAAAGGAATTGAATGAATTTAAACATTTACAAACATCCTGATTTGGCTGCAAAAGAAGAAGCAATCAATCTACCAGAGGTCAACCGAGATTCGCAGGACTTGCGACAATTTATATCACAACTCATTAATTATTTAAATAATATTCAAATGCAAACAGGAGCACGGTCCCTTGGTCGGGACGTCGGGCGAAACAAAGGGAACGGAACGAAGGGGCAATCGGTCAATTTATTTCTTGTCCTCTGTTTCTGACCGCTGTTATCATGATTGAATTAAGCAAGTCCCCTTAGGGGTGGGAGGTGGGAGGAGGGGAGGGGACGGACGGAACTAGGGTTCGAAAAGACGAAATATTTGTAAAAGAACATTAAAAAAAAAAAAAAAATACTACTACGTTCCCTTATCCGCACCTAGTAGTGCATTGGAACAAGTGCAGTGAATCTTGATAATTTGTTTATTTATTTTATTTGATTTATTTTGTTTTATTTACGGAAAAAACCATTTAAAATACAGAATTAAGCATAAAAGGGATATAAAGCAGTAAAAATAAGTGATTTATTAAATTGAACTAAACTGAATTAAACTGAACATTAAATTGGTGAAGCTAAGACAGTTAGAATAAAATGTGGACACACTCAAGACAGGATCGGGTCTACTTCAGTGAATGTTTAAATCTTGAAAGACTTACACCGAAGAAGTCCAGATCCCGTCTTGAGTTTACAATACGACACAATCGAGACAATGGGGCATGAAAACCATAGTTTTTTGCGGTGATTAAGGAACAGCACGTCATTATTTCTCAACCTACGGACTGGAATACAGAAAGTCACTTGAGTCAGTAAAGATGGTGCATCTATCATGCCATTTAGCAATTTAAATATGAAAATGGAATCAATGTTAGATCTACGCTTTTGAAGACTAGAAATTCTCAACACTGACTCCATATCTTCATAGGTGTAATTGTCTCTCCCCAGACCGATCATCCATGCTACTTTTCTGAGTAGGCGGTGTTGCACCGATTCAATATGGTTGAAGTATTATGTTACATGAAGTTAAGACGATCGGTCTTACGCTTAAGCGCCAGTACAAGGTACCCGTTGACCCGCACCGGGAATTGAACCCGTGATCTTGTGCATGATAGATGGTAACCCAACGGTTTATTATCATTTTTGACAGGATTTTGGACATACCAAAATGTTTTTTGCAAGTAGTTCGGAACACTCACAATTTTTGTAAATGGTACAAATGTATTGTAAATAACGAAATTAATAAATAATCACAATAATTTATCATGGAATAATTTAATATTACAACTAAATTATTTGCGAACCCTGGACGCCGGCGTCGCGCGTCGGCGTCGTAGGCCTCTCGACCGGAGAAGAGGACATGTCGGTAAAACAGCGGCCCTCTTGACCAGTGGAGGGGACACGGGGCAGGGTGGTCGGTAGAACAGTGATTTATAACTCATCCTAGCCAGGTACGCCCTGTAGCAAAGGGCCGTGCGTAATATATTTCTAATATATTCAATTAATTACTTCCCACCTTAATAAAACGGGCACATGTAATGTATTATGTACGCACGCGTGCTGAATATTAATCAAGGATTATATTAGATTAGGATTAAAACGTTGTTTGTATGTTTTGTGTGGGTATATAGGTAATTGAATGTTTAAGAGACGAATTTAGTATTTTAGAAAATTGCCACTAATTGAACTCGAACTCGTAGTAAAAACCAATACATTTTAAATTTTTCACCTAAAAACCACTGTTATTCTTTATATAAGGAATAAGGTATTGTATACAATACTTTTTAAAAAGATATATCTATACAACTTTTTACTGAAAACTGAATACGCTAGTACTAGCATTTACGAGTACATGTCTCTTCTTCTTTTGCCACGTTCGCTCCTATGTGGAGCATGTGAACACCACTAGATCCCTCCAGGGAGACCCTGTCACCAGCCAGCTCTCTCGCCTCCTCCCACGTCAGGCCCGCATCCATCAGCTCCGCCGAATACGACCATAGGCTGGTCATCGACGGTCTGCCTTAAAGAAGAGGCAGCTCGGGTTCAGGCTCTCCCGAGGCATCCGGAGTAGGGGAGGGCGGGTAGAAGTGAACCATGGGTAGAAGTGAACCATCTATCACCACGCTTTGACCGTATGGTCTATGTTTCCAAATTTCGTCAAAAGAGGGCCTATATGCAAGCGCTCTTCCAACATTTCAGTTGCCGGCCGGCTATCTTTGCTAGTGGTTATGTTGTAGGTATTACCATAGTTGCGACATACAAAAAGTAAATATTTGCGTCTTTATACTGAACCTTTTTCTCGATCTGCGAAGAGTATTTTGATTGTGATTTTATTTTTAAGGTAAGAAATATTTTATTATATCACTTTTAAGTCAAATTTACTAAAAAATTTTACTTCTAAAACCTAAAATATATATTTGTTTATTTTTTATACTACCCGGGTAGAAGTGAACCATTAAAAGGATGGGTAGAAGTGAACCATGACTCTCTTCTACCCGTTTTGTTCGGTTGATGATTTGTTATAATATTTAAACAGTACGACACTTTATTTCAGATGCCTCGTGTTTATAAACGCAAAACTGAAATTGGGACATTTACCCATAACCAAATGCAAAGCTCATTGAAAATGGTTAAGTCCGGAAAAAGCTTGATTACAGGTTATTGAAAGGGGCATTAAAAAATGTCCAAGGTAACGAGTGCGGAAAGAAGAACGCTTGTGACCTGTTGTGCGATTATTAGTGCTGCCGCTCAATCTTTTCCACCGGCGATGGTCTTTCCGAGAGTCAACTTTAAATAGCACATGCTGATGGGAGCACCAACTGGGGCATTGGGTTTTCTAAGGAAGAAGGGGGATATTTGTATACTTCCTGATGTGCCTGATATCTCAACAGTGCATTACAAAGATGTTCGTATGATTTACCACCTCCACAGTTTTATGGCACTACGAAAAGAAGCCATTGCCATTATAAGTTCGCTGTTCAGTTTTCGTGTCTTATTTACGTTGATTTAAAAAAAGTTTTAAACTGTTTAAAAATTTACATACATTTATTTAACCGACTATTGATAAAAAAAAATTAAAAACTCCTGTATTTTATATTTGTTTATATTCCAAAAACATTATCTGGTTCACACATTCAATGGTTCACCTCTACCTAAAATGTTAAGGTTAAGGAAAGGGGTTTAAAAAATATAAACATACATAGTACATATATGTTTTAATGATTTCTTTAAAGGTAATCTATACAGGTATGAATTAGATGTAAAAGGAGCATAACAATATAATATGTAATATGCTTTAAAAGTACAAAAGAGCTCTAATTCTTGGCTATCAAATCGTCAAAATATAATAACCCACAATTAGATGACCGTAATGCGATAATCAAAAGAGCCGTTTGCGCGGTACTACCCATACCATCCCAGTTCCCCTCGCAGGCAGTAAGAACCACAGATTCCTGCCAAATGGACCAATTGATGCCGGATTGTGAATTGGCGATTGATCTATTTAGCGATAGGACAACGGGACAATTCGTCCCGTGTGTGCCATAAAACACGTGCTGTGCACTACCATACATGTACCGAATTCGGTACATGATTGTGGACCCTTTTAGGAATCCAGAAGTGGCCTAAGATCGATTGCGTTTACCCCAAATTCGTCAATCTAGGGGAGAAGGGAATATTATTACCTAAGGGATGCATGAGATATGTAGGCATGTTTAGTGTCTTTATATAGCTCTGTATGGTTATGACGTCACTAACACCCGTCTACATTTGCACGTAAATCATTTAACACTACTCGTCTTTGTATAATGTATAATATTAAACTGTTTAACATGCTGTAATTTTGTATTGAATTTACATCAATAAAATGAATACAAAAGTCTTTTAATTTTAAAGTTTTTTATTTATTAAATGGTTTTCATGGTGCATAATGTATTGTTTATACTAATATTAGGGGAGATCAGGGCTATGTGAGTCAGGAGTCAGTTGAAATGAGGTAAATATTTTGTTAAGATCGATCGAAATCATTATCACTTAATTTTACGGTGCGTTTAATAGCTGACGTAATGGGGACAACTCTGTAGCTATCTCTTTTAATCGCACCGATACTTATCGGTTGAACGTTTCTTAAATTTTCCCACAACTCCAACATTGGCGAGTTGGTGGTCAAACCAGTAAGTGCCATAAGAGAGCGTGTAAATTATGATTAATATTATGAAATACGTATTGTATACTATACCTAAATTAATTACTTAATATATGTATCAATTACCTGTGATTTCAATAATTTAAGTATACATACATATATTTTTTGTTGTAACATCATTGTTGTACCACCAACCACAAGTGCTTATCAAAAGAGGCTGAATTGGCAGTGCATAATGGAGTTCTGGTATCAACTCTTATGTATGGAAGCGAAGTATGGAGTTGGAAAAATAAGGATGAAAGTAGATTGAATGCAGTTGAAATGCGATCTCTCAGGCGAATGTGTGGTAAAACTATGTATGATAGGTGCACTAATGTTGAAATTAGAGCAGAATGCAAGGCTGAGTTAAGCATTATCGACAAGATTAAGAAAGGTCTTTTACGTTGCTTCGGTCATGTAGAGCGAATGGATGATGAAAAAACAGCTAAAAATATATATGATGCGACTGTGCCTGGATGTACAAGTCGAGGAAGGCCATGGCATGATCAAGTAAAACAAGTGCTTGAAAATGGGCATGTAAGAAATCGGAATAATCGACGTGCGTGCATCAGAAGATGTATGAATGTGGAGTAAAGCAAGAAAAGTACGCCAGGACAGAGTGGTGTGGCGTTCTATCCTCTCTACCTACCCCTTCGGGGAAATGTCGTGATGGTTAGTTAGTTAGTTAGTCATTGTTGTAGGTACAAGCGCTATCCTGCCCATCAAACTGAATCCGAATAGAACACTGTTTCAGTTTGGTTGGAAGATATTGCTTTTTGGCAATAAACCCGCCAGTATACGCTTTTGTACAAGAAGTCAATAAAAATAAAATAAAATAAATAAATACTTGATAATACAATATTATTGTCAGTTGACAGTCGTTTAGTGGTAACTGATAACGATGGTTTACAGTGAACAGTGACGTTACGCGGGTTTATTTGTAGATGTAATGTGGGGGTGAGGAGGAAAACAAAGTGGACCCAACTGCTTGAGAAAGAATAGGTTGGATCGAGTAAAGCAAGTGGTTTTTATACCCTTGTTTATTTAGAAGGTAAGTTCCTTGGGCCTTATTAAGGTTAAGATAATAAAAACGTATGTATGGGGCGGCCTCCGTAGCGTAATGGCTAAGAACGCTGTACTCATTCTATGAGGTTCCGGTTCGATTCCCGGTGAAACACAAAAACAAAAGTATAATTCTCAGCCTGGGTGTTTGTGACGTTGTTCATAGGGATCCTGGCTGTTGAGGTGGTTAATAAAAAAAAAATCAAAAAAAGTAAACTATTTAGGAAGAATCATAGTGGTGGTTCCGCGAATTCAAGTACCTACGGATATTAGCGTCAAGGTTCTGTTTTATAAATTTGATTTAATACTTTTTTTGATTTAATAATTTAGCATCCGTTTCATTTTAATTAAGAGGTTCAACCTAAATGCAGTCCCGACTTTCAACGTGGGTGGAGTGAGGCGAAAGTTTTCAGAACAGATGCATTATATCTAGTGAAGTATGCTAGAAATGTTAACATTTTGTTTTAATATATCTACCCATGTGTATATTATTTCGTCCTATTTTTATTATGTACCTATAATATACATGGAATTTTTGTTGTAAATTGTTATCAAATCTCATTTATTTAATCAAATAATAGTAACCACGAATACAAAAAACCAAAACCACATTTTAAAAACGCAATTTTACCTAATTTGAGGTAGGTTATGAAAGCTTTTATGAGAAGAAAAAAGTAATTAAAAAGACAAATTATACATTCCACTTCAAATATGCTGTACAGTCACCAGTTTTCGGGTTGTACTACGAGTTTTGTTACTCCATAAATGTATGTATTTAGTGTTAAAAGTTTTCAATCATTCAACAATAACTCTTTATAAATAAACACCTTATTGCGGCACTGAACTGATCAGAACGGAATATTTTTGAAAATGGAATTTAGCTTTCACATTCGCAAAATACTATGTTCGCAATTCCCCCTAATATGTAGTGTATTCACAGCATCCCTAATACACTATCCGGTGTGCCGTAATGTCCGGCATTTAAATGTTAATTTAATTGGAAATCAGCTTTAATGGTGAATTTGTTTTATTGCACATGGAGGAGAAACACTTTTTATCTTACCTAATTTATCTGCAGTGTTACTAGGAAATAAAGTTCCAAATCCCAGAGGAAGGAGGGGATAATCTGATATTCTGATACACGAACCATCTTAGCGGGGAAACGCACCAATTTATATTTATCGCCGGTCGTCACAAGCAAAACAATTATTTTTGAATCAATCAAGGAAGTAGCGAATATGGGTTCGGAAGTAAGATACGTTCAAGGTTCAAGGCTATTGTTTTACTAATATTATGCCATTTCATTCACGCACGAGATAAAAATACAAACAAACAAATTTTCTTGCTCAGTGACAAATACTTCCCGAGAACGATTAATCCTACGAAGAACGTGAATATAGCAACTTTTTATCGGAAAAGATGACTTTCCGTATACATTTATTTCTATTGATTTTTAGGCAATCAGAACCCAAAAATTCATCATTTCGATACCAGTTACTACCTAGTGCAAAAAGGTGAAAAATCTTGTACCTGGAAGCTGAAATTCTTCTAGTTGGACCTAGCTAAAAGTTCACTAAGTACAAAAAAACCTAATCTTCACAGCTTATGGATGGAAGTTTTCTCATTTTTTTTTATCCTTGAAGATGGCAGCACGCACAAGGAACTCGCCTCTGTCTAGGAATTGCTGGAGCAACCTTCAACACGACGCGTGCTGTCTGGAATTCCAGTTTGTACTCGGTCAAAACAAAATGCCGACTCTTAATTCCTGCATTGTGCCGGTGCTCCTTTATGGATGCGAATCCTTGGCACCACCACAAAAGCTCAGAATGCTCGCTTGTTGAGTTTGGAGAATAATTGTCTGAGAAGGATTTCTAGGCATTAGATGGTTTGACTTCATAACAACGCTGAAGTTCGGGAACGGACGCAGCAACCTCCAATAACTAGAGTCGTGAAGATGCGGCGTTGGACCCTGGCTGGTGCATGTTTACTCCGGATGCCTCGGGAGAGCTCTGAACCCAAGCCGAGCTGCCTCTTCTTTACGCATGCAGGATCCCGCCGTCCTGGCAGACCGTCGTTATGACCATCCTACGGATGTATTCGGCGGACCTGGTGGATGCGTCCTGACGTGGGAGGAGGCGAGAGAACTGGCTGGTGACAGGGTATCCTGAATGGATCTAGTGACGTCCACATGCTCCAGATAGGAGCGAACGAAGAAGAAGAATAATGAATTTTGGTTTTTCCAGTTAGCGGTATGTTAGTAATCTGACGGAAAAAAAACAGTCAATCTTGTAACGAAATTTTATAACGAAAGCTTATGAGAACACATATTTCTTTATGTGTTTACTTTAATTTTTGCTTGCAATCTTAAAGATTAGATGAACTTTATTAAAAAACTAAATGAAATACAAATAAGTGAAATTGTCTAGTGTTGAATTTACAACAGGAGTGGAGCAGTAACTAGAAAGTGCGGTGTGCAGTGTTGTCCCCAGGGGGGTAGTTCAGGTTCACAGTACACGCGGGGGTGGGACTTGCGGCTAGCGTGTAATAAAGCTACATCCCTGTCGCCATCTCACAGGGTAAACCAAATCTGTGCAATGCACTCGAAACTACATTCAATTCCAATCCATCTCTTGAGAAACACGGGGTTGTAAGCCGAAAAAAACCTGAAATATTAATTTCAATGTGAATTTTCACAAAAAAATAATTTATACCTTGGACAGGCTCTGAAGCGTAAGACTGATTATCATGCCTTCATGCAACAAATTATCAAGATTCACTGCAATTGGTGAACTTATTTAGTGCCCTTCACGAATAAAGGAGAGCGATTGAATATTATACGACGTATTGACAAATATTATAATATACGTGGCATTGAGTTTCGTAATTATTTAGAGTTAAATGTAAATAATTATATTAGTTTTACTTTATTCATCTACGAGTCCCCGTGAGTTGGATAGAAAAGTTGACCGGTGATCAGAGGGACCCAGGTTCTAATCCTGGAGCGAACGGTTATTTATTTCTCAAGGGATTTTAAGAATGCACATAGTAGTTGTGATTTTTTCTATTTTTCTCCTGATTGGTTATAAAATAATTATGTTACACTTAGTTATTATATGAATTAGATTTTTTTTTTTCTTCTTTTATTTATGAACACTCAAAGTGTCTGGATAAACTAGGGTAAGTTGAAAGTTTAATTTGTGTTATTTTCTTGTAAAATGCAATCACGCATGCTGTTTACGTGACGTCATTTCGATTCCAATTCATTTCAGAATGTAAAGAGGAAAACGGGGGTAATTCGGCACATTCCCAGTACAATGCGAAATGGAAGAACGAGATCAGAGCAAGTTATTGCATTTAAAGAGCTTAATTTACGAAATACACAAAAACCTACCTGATTTGATCCATAGAAATATTGCATAAGGCTAAAATATTGTTTTTGAAAAAAATATGTTTCAAGTGGTGATGTGTTATGTTTTGAAATACATTTAAAATTATCTTAGTTTGGATTTTTATTTATGATACTTACCACTTTTTTTTTATCTAAAAAGTAGCCTACTGTTAGGTTTATGCAACCACTCTAGCGACCAAGTCAACTTAACAATTATTTATTTAAATAAATACTGCACGGAAAATAATTATAATATGCCAAACTATTAATAAAAATTCATTCAAAATCATGCAGAAAAACCATGTTAAGATTCGGCCAAAATACCCAATTTTTTGGGAAAGTTATTTTTAATTAATAAACAATCGAATTATAGCATACCAGGCCTGTTAATTAAAAGACCTCCAAATTTATTAGAAGGGAAGCTGGGAGTACCTAAATGTGGTCAGTTTACAAGAAAGGCAAACTTCTACCAATATTTGACTCAGTAAAGAGTTGAAAATTGACTGAAGTATGGATATAAATCAAAATCTTTGGTACAGGCTATTGTCCTTCTGTATCACATTATTTAGTATCTTATTCCGTATGAATTATTACCATTTTGTGGATAAATACATAAACCAGCTACATTTTAATTCCATCAACACCGCGTAGAGTTTTCATTTCAACTCTCATTTTACAGTCAGAGATTTGTATTCAAATTTGCTCCCACGAACCCGCTGAATTTTTTACACCCGTAGTAACCAGATTACGAATCTACTCAATAAAACTTGCTGGTATAAAATTGTATGGATGTAAAAGCAGACAAAGAGAAAGAAATTGCACTTGATGGGAGGATATCCAATAAGTTTCGGAGCGCAGAATCCATCAAAGCTGATCTTTAAAGAGTGATCTTCCATCATTGACACATTACTTGTTATGGCCCTGCAGAAGAACGCGGAACTTCGTCAATTTTCACCTTAGCCCGGGGCAATGGGGATGTTTGTTCCTCCACCTCCATCACCCCTAGTTATTACTTTCCATTCAATATGAATTGCGCATTCAGGAGAAAGTATTTCCTTGGTATCATCAAATTTTTGCATTCTTTGTTTATGGTGAATTTTGAGTTAATTAATCAAAAGCAGTTTTGTTATTTAAAAACACTTTATTTAAAGCCACATTCCTATTACGGATTGTTCTGTATTTGCGAGAACGACACAGTATGTATAAAATGAGCTTAAGGCGAATTATTTTGACCGTTACCATAAGTTGGACGATTATTATTTATTATATATTTATTATTTCCCCAGGAAGTTAGTGAGACCTTTTTGCTAAAATTAAGATTTCAATTAAAAAGTTTATAAAAAGATATTATCTCTACTAAACTGGGCGTCCACTGTTGACAATACGTCGGCAGTTTGCATCAGAGCTGCAGGGACGTCGACCTAACTTGGGAGAATACACGGTAACAGTTTGTGGAAAGCCATATGCTTCACACAGGGAGCGGTTATGGAATGATAATTTCATAGGTAAAAAATACATCCCAGGTAAAAAAGTCTCGTATGAAATAAAAGAAAAAAAGCATCCTTTTTAACTAAAATAAATGAAATCTTAAATCATAACGTCAGCGTCTTAGTCGTATTACATTTTTCTTGAAACAGGTTGAAAATAATTTTTGCATGAAAATAACGTAAATACTGTCGATGAATTATAAATAATGAAATGCGCATATTAATTTATTTAAAGTTATTTTGTTTTTTAATAGAAATTATCAATCATTTTTTTGTAAATTTGTTTTATGTATTATCTTAGTCAATACGTAGAAAATATGGTGGGAGCCTCTTGGCTCTATTTCTGCAGGATCCTCGAGATTGGAAGTGCAGATTGCTGACGCCGGCAGATTGTCTTACGGTCCCAGAGATGTCGCTACTAAAGTCCTAAAGGTCGATCATCTTTCTAATACGTTTGTCCTGCGGCGGATACATTGGATTTTACGATCCCACGGTGAAGCTTTTTAATACTACGGCACTGCTTTCTCACACATACAAACATTCGTGTGTTTATTGTAGTATGTGGGTCGTACAATCGTGGACTAAGAAAATCAAACGTTTTGCTAAGAAAAAAATAAGAGTAGAAAAAACTTTAAAAAGTATTACTTCTAAGTTCAAGCCAGATACAGCAAGCTAAAAAATTTTTTGGAGGAGTCAAAATAATTTATTTTTTTTCAAATATAACAGCGTCCAATGTTAGGTTTTTTGCACTAACCAACAGAAAAAAAAAAATAAAGTTAGCTGCATATTACGATTTTTCACATTAAACGTTATAATTGCATCATTACATTAATTGATTATTAGACCAATTGTACATAGTATTTCTTTTTTTTTTTCTTTCTATGAAAATTTTTTAATAACAAAATAAAGGTATCATAAAAATGGCTACTACTAAACGTTTAACGTTAAGATTTAAATAGCTAGTTATTATTTTGTATTCAATTATTCTTTTGGAACTAAATTTTATTTTTTGTATTTTTGGCAACGTGTTTTGGAAGTTTAGCCCATGATTGTGGATAAATAAGGTACTCAAATTTTTACAACCATTGTTTATCTTATCTTTATCTTACGTGGGTAAATTTTACGTTTTACCGCTTGTGTTATCCCCTGGAGCGAACATTTAAATTTTAGCCTACATTTTTTTACTGTCTTAAAATTAACTATAGATTTAAGAGTAACAACAAAAATAACATATTTTTTAATTAGACCTACACATCTTAGTCGTCGTCAAAGATGAAATATTATTAAACATGTGATTTTGATATTTATTTTATGTGTGATATCTTGGACTGGTGCTGAAGCGTATAATGATCATCTTACCTTCATGTTTTAAATTGATCAAGATACACTGCACTCGGTGTACTCTCTTGAACTAGTAAGTATATAAGTAAGTAAGTAACACATACAACTTTTTTCTTTCAAAAGTCCATTGTTATAGAATGAAAAATGAAAGTCAGCTGTGAAATAAAATATTCAATCAGTCGACAATACTTTTCTTCTACGCATTGAAAAAAAATAATTATTTATATTCGTAGCTCAGCTCGAATAAATTCTCAATTTATAGCTAAAGGCTGAAAGACAAAATTAAATGTAATCTATATTCTGAATAAGCTCTATATTTCAAATTGAATTGAAGCGTTACGCTAGTTTATAGATTGTTAGAACATTAAACAATTTTCAATTTTTAGCTGATTATCAAAGTAAAATACAATGATATTAACATTAATATCATTGGTAAAATAACCAATCTGGGGTTGGAATGCGTTCTACGTATTGAATTTGAAGTTTATTCGTAGATAATAATATTCTAATCATAGCTGATTATCATTTCCCGACTATGACTTTCAGCCTTAACCTCTAGCGTGCGCGTAATATTTTCTTCAGTGTGTCACCAAGAATATAAAAAAATGAAACAGACTCTCAACCTTTGTTTTAAGGGTCTTGATTCTTATCAAGAAATTTTGTCCTTCTTAATAGCCATCCGTCCTCTACCTTTTATTTCTTTTGTTCCCTGCGGCCTCTTGTCACAACATCTTCCCGAAATAAACAGAGACAGATTGCTCTTTCAATCCCTCTCCTACGCTCTGCTCCCAATCCTCAACTTTAACAACGGCGATATATTTTTTTGTGACCCATCTCTGTAGTATCTACCTATTTACGAGTAGGCTTGATGGAGATCTATGACGATTCGGACTGTGGTACATTTTATTTTAATCTATGAAGGTACCTACCACGTAGATTAAAGGTAGAGATGAAAAAATTAAAGCAATTGATTTGAAATGTAGGGGTTAAGATGCTGTACTTACACCACAGGAGTTTTAGGTTAAATTCACGGTGAGACCACCAATTCATGTAAACAGTGGTTTTTCTAAAGCCAGTGTGCTTTTGATGTTGGCCCCCTCGTTTTCAGACTTCCTGCCTATGAGATTCAAAATAAATTACGTCAACGGTTATCAACATAGCCTTAACCATGCTTGCCTATTTTACAAGGCCTCAGGTTCTCGGCGTCCCGGTCGTCCACTGTTGACAATTCGTCGGCAGTTTGCGTCAGAGCTGCGGGGACGTGGACTTGACTTGGGAGGATGCGCGGGAGCTGGCGGCCGATCGCTTGGCCTGGAGGCAGTTTGTGGATTCCATATGCTCCACAAAGGGAGCGGATATGGTAATAATGAATGAATGAAAATGTTATCAACATAACATAATTGTATTCCTCTTTCTTTATTTGGCCTCTTAATTTTAATTCTAATTTAATTTTAATTTATAAGAATCCAACAGTTATAAATGACAGTAGGAAGTATAATAAATATACTAAATAAACCAATAAAAAGAATCCTGGCAAGAATAGTACCACTGACGTATTGCTAAGAAATACTTATAATTCAATTTACTAAGAAATACTAATAAATAAAAATAATTTACTCATAAGATATTACGGTCTCTTTTGCTTGCATGTTTGCATTTAGCTAGAATAAAATTAAACAACATCAATCATCATCATCATTCCATATCAACTACCTATGTGGAGCATATGTATTCCACGAATCGCCTTAAGCCAAGCGCGATCGCCCGCCAGTTTCCCGTGCACCTCCCAAGTGAGGTCCACGTCCTGCAGTTCGGACGCAAAATGCAGACTGATTGTCGCCAGTGGACGTCCAAATTAAATAAAAATTACTACTGCAAAATAACTGGCACTATTTATTGTGCTAAGTGCAGTTAATATTATGTAGATAACTGCAAAAAAATAACTACAATGTTTTGTTTTTCTTTCTTATTTTCCTTTTTAGCGTAAAGTTTTATAAATATGGAGATCTTCAGACGACATCGTTTCCCTATTAATTATACTGTATATTTCCTTTGACGGGCATCTCATTACGGCTTCACAACACGTTTGTGGTAACTAATTACATCGCAAGAGATGCAGTGGAAAAATCTCGAGCAGCTGGAATCAGTGATTGTCAAAGTAAAAGATACAATTAAATTAAATGAAAATTCAAACATAAATATTTTTACGTTTAGAACTTTTTTAGTAATCAATACGCCTCAGTGCTTATCAAAGGTAGTTATAACTACTACTACTACTCTCCCTTATCCGCACACAAATGGTGCATAGGGCACTGCATTGGTAGGTACACCGAGTGCAGTCATTCTTGATAAATTGTTACATTAATCCAAGATAATCAGTCTTCAGCGCCATATTTCACATTGACATTGGACAAGGTATCACTTAAGAAGAATTTTTATGTGAAAAACACATTGAAATAGATAAATATTTCATATTTACCCCGTCGCACAGAATAAGAATCAGATAATCTAGCGGTACGAAAGTAAAAAAATGGAATATCATTATTCCGCACTCAATCTACGTTTAAAATTATAATAATTAATCAATCTTTACGAAACCGAGGTTGTTTAATTTTTTTAAATTCTTGCATGAGTTTGGCGACGTCGCAAACTACGGTAAAGCTGAAATGACGCACGCGAGCTTTTAGTTTGGATTTGTATCCTTGCGTTTAAGTGGTTGTTTTATGCGTTGTAGTGAATATTTTACGATAACAAGTGTATGGAGGTCCGTACAGAACCAGGTATTATAATATCTTTATTAGTATGATTAATAATGGCAATATTTATTTGATTTGCTGTTAATTAAAAGTTAAACACATATTACGAAATTTCAACTTTTTTAAAAACACGTTTGTTAATTTATAAAATAGACTTTTGAAAAAGTCTAAGCATGTATAATGTGTAAGTAGTATCCATTTATTGTATTATTGATTATTTATCTATGTAGGCCTGTAATTTTTATTGCCCAATATCTCAGCCCCTCATTAAACATTTTTTTTCGCTTTTCAGTCGGTAGGCGAACATTAATTCGGAGTCACTTGTTTACGGTCATTGCATGAGTTAACGATTGATATTAACATCGCGAACACAAAATATTTGTTTAGTGCTTATAACTCAAAACTTTTGGTTTTTGTCGGTCGATCTAATTATAAAACTACGAAGAAGACATTTAAATACTTTGTGGAGTGCTTTATCTTGCCAAATTTAATATTCGTTGGCAAAATAAGTAAAAGAACTATGAGTAGATTTTTTAAAAAGTTATTCAAAATGGTATCAATGCGCCAGTTACTTTGCCAAAGCACATTCTAAGTGGTGTTTCATCTGCTGATCAACTGGTTCATAATACTACCACTAGGAAAGGACGTCCACCAAAAAGTTTTGAAGTAAACCAGTGAAAGAGTGAAAAAAAAGAAAATTAAAAATCATTGGTCGCATCTAAAAGTTCTCAAGAAATAGCAGTATTAAGCTGAAAATGTCTTCTAAGATACCTCTGGAATAGAGAGATGCTGCCAACATTATCATAGAATTATCATCAGCATCACCCGTCGAGCCACCGTCATTACAAAAAGGAAGAAAATGGCTTCTCAATTCGTCCGGACATAATGTCACCATGACAAGCACTTTCTCGATGATGGTTGATGAAAAAACAAACTTTACACAAAACAGTAACGAGGTATCCGTCAACGAGCAAAAGTAGTAGACGGATAGGTAGTGACTCATATTAGTAATATCTAGGACATAATTTTCATTTTACGTATTATTAATATCTGGGTTCTAAGCTCTTCGGCTTTATTTTTGCTATTTTGTCCTTAAGTTTTCAATGTTTTTTTATTTGTATTAAAATATAAACGATTTTTCTTTTTTGTTGCTTATCTCTATTTATCTAAAAAAAATAAACATATCCTTTGTATTCTACACTATAAAATTGTTATTGTTGTTTATATATTTATAATATCATGCTCATATTTTTAAAATGTTTACTTATCTAAACAAAATAACACATTCACCTGCATTACACTTACTCTAAAAAAAATGTTGTTTGTATAATATAAATATTTTGTTATATCCATATATTGTTTAGTCTATTTACGTTAAAAAAATTAAATTACCACCTGTACTAACCTCCTCTCTAAAAAAAATCATGTTGTGAATATATTTATATCATGTATTTATAATATTGTTTACATAGATTACTTTTAAAATATATCACGCTATGTTTATGTTTAATGTATTTTTTTACTAAGTTGAATAATTTATTTTTTGTTTAAAACGACTATAGTACATTGAAGATTCGAATTGATAATGTTTTGCGTTTTAATGACTACTATTGAAACATTACAATAAAATTATTTTATTTTCGATTATTTCTGCTTTTCGGCTTTCTATTACCTTTGAAAATGATATAAAACACAACGTAGTGCACATAAGTAATAGTTAGGAGTTATTAATTTAGTACCCGCCTAGATGGGCCGTTTCTCACACTGTGCGTCGGAAACAAACCCGTGACCTCTGCATGGACCTCTCATACCTTGAGTGTGGTACAACCGAGAGGCGGATAAACATAGCAGATAAAAATTAATACCTTACTTTTCCTAAGATTTTATCTGAATTTTTATTTTTTTTAAAACCGCTAGATAACCGAATAAATTCCTGAACCATATACGCCTAGCTGTCAAAAAAACCATATTTTGTGAGATCTATTTAATTAAAAAGATCCCACGAGTGTGACTTGACATGATTTGAGCAATTTGGTTTCTTTTTAAAAAAAGTAGTTATATGGTTATATTATGCGTGTTTGTGTGTTGCTAACGTTTTGAAGCACATTCTAAGTGTACCAATCTTCAAGGCTCTGTATTATGAAGGGCGTGCGTGATGACTAAAAACGTTTAGTATTTCTTTAAAATCTAAGAAAATTATTTTATTGAGATTTTTTTGGCAGCCTCTTGTACGTTTTGTTTTGAAGAATCTGCATAGTTCAATGTAAAAAAGTCCTGTTTTATTTGTTGGGAACATGATAATTGAGAGGATGGTTTATATTCCATAAAACTTACTGGAAAGTTAAAAAAAATTCGCCACGCAGATTAACGCTTCAAGAATTTGCCAACTTAATTCCAACGTGGCCCGCTTTGACAGTACTCCGCCATGGAATTATAAAAATTATAAAAAAGTTAAAAAACACATTGGAAATCATTCAGCGTACCTACCAGTGTAAAACTTGGCCTAAATTGTTAAAGTTTGTAGTGGAAATTGAAAAAACGTAACGGAGGGAGGACAGATGTACGAATTTTTTCCCGGGATAAGTATTGAACTCGCAAATAGAATAATGTACATAGGTATATGTACAATGTACATACATATATGTTCATTTTTTCTGTGAATTATTGGTAGATTAAAATGTCTAGTGAATTAATAATTATTCATTTGTTTAAACTCACACATTTCCAATTTATATTTCAATTAACGATATTTTTTATTTATTTATTTACAAAACCAACACAGTCGTTACAAGTGTAATAATAACAGATCTGGAAACATTTGCTTTGCATGCACCAAATTACGGGTTTTGAAAATAATAACAATTAAGTATATATACCACACATAGTGCCCATAAGTAGAAATTCTTATAGTAAAAGGATGGGAAAGAGAGGGGATGGGTGAAGAATAGAAATGGATATTAAAAAATAATATTGGGGATTTTCATTATTCGACATACGAGCTTGTCCAAAACTTTTTCGAAAGATATGTACTAAAATTTTTGAGCAATATCTGTCAGTTTTTTAAGTATAAAAAACAACACAATTACAATACGTCATGCTTATAGATTACATATATTAAATATACACGTCACAATGTTCTCACTCTAATATTACACTCGTCATACTAAAAAAATATCTAAGATGTTAAAAAAAATGTGTATTTTTTCACTTTGCCATAAACTTTTATG
Source organism: Micrasema minimum (assembly GCA_022494985.1). NCBI lineage: Eukaryota > Metazoa > Arthropoda > Insecta > Trichoptera > Brachycentridae > Micrasema > Micrasema minimum. The sequence continues at coordinate 26,818 of JAGVSP010003100.1, read as the reverse complement.
ACTGCCAGATAAACTCATTGATTAAATATGCGAATTTTAATCAAGGAAAGGGTTTTAAAAATCCAGAAGCTCGGGTTTTCGTCCAATTTGCTAATAAATCGCTAATTAAGGCGTTTGTTAAACTCGCGGTGAGCGCAAATTGAATTATTTTACCATCAATCGTGGAAGGTATTTAGAGAGGCCGGACCCTTCTTTCTGCAGCTCTTCCTCGACCAGGGTGGGGGCGGAACACAGAACAGGTTTCTCCATTTCATCCCTAACTCTTGTGTAGAGTGTCTACTTAGGTACAACCTAGACTTAACTAATGTTACTTGGTACTACTTCTACTCTTAACCATCGTCTATATCGCCTTGTATCCGTCGACTAAAAATGGTAACAATCTTTAATCCTCGATCTCTCAAATTAAATATACCTAAAATAATAATGTCATCACTGCATTTACAAAAAAAAATTTCGGTCAACCCATGATAATGAGATAAGCAAAAAAAGCCATTTGGCCACTATACGACTATTACTTAGAAAAAATTTTCTGGATAAAGTTATTTTTATGTATAATTTTTTGAGGTTTTTGTTATGGTTCAAAAAATAATATATGCTTTTTTTTTACATGACACAAAACAGGTAGGGTAAACTATGTGTCCATTCCCGAGTTTATTTTATTTTATATTATTGGCCTTTTTAATTGTGTTCAATTTTTCAAATGAACAAATCAATATCTCTTAAGTGTTTGGAAAAAAACATACATATTTTTTGAAATTCAATTTAAAGAAAAATGTGTACATACCTCTCATATTTTTAATTATAAAAGTAAATTCCTATGACCATTTAACGTATGTAACGTGAAATTAAAATGGAAAGAACCTACCCGGGGATCAGGAGGGGTGGCGAGTGGATTAATTAGCTCCATAATTAAACTTTGAACTTGGCAGCTGAGACTAGACTACTAGCGCATAGGAATTCACTTTGAAGTTGCTTTATTAAACGATTTAACTTGATTCCTAATGGTCCGCGCGCTTTGTTTTTGAAGGTACACGAGACCCAAAGTACTGGTATTTTAATTCCGTAATAACGCTCGAGTTACTAGCGCCCGCGCTGGTTGTTTTCTTAAAGAAGTATCTACGTTTGTAGATAATGATACATGTAATCAGGGTTGCCAAAAATCGACCGCGATGCCGAATCTGCTTTTGCGAAACCATGGCTTAAAAAAAAACTTTACTGCTTCTCACGGTAACTTTGTATGTATCTTGAGATGTTGACTTTTAGCTATATTTCTATGACGTTGTATACTATACAGGTATGTAACTAACTCCGATCGTACAAAGCGGGAAATTTTTTATTTGAGAACCCACGGTGTGATAGGGAAATCTTGATACAGAAGTTTTTTTTTTTTTTCGAGAAAAATTTTCACAATTTGTTTTTCAAAAACACTCAAGCTATCTTTATATGGCGCAGTTTACTACAAGCAGTTTTCGTGTGCTGTCTGAAAACGGTCCACGTATAAAGGTAAAACTGCATGAAAATACTGTATGTGTAGCAAGTGTCCAGATTTAAGCTGACATGAGATTCAATGTTTTTTAATGTAAACGTTTTAAATAGACATTGGTTTATTGTATGCTTTTATAAAATACGTAAAGAAAACAATAACATTATATACATAATTAGCTCACTCATACAATTTCCTAGAGCAGCAAACATCACGATAAATAACTTTACAATCGCGTTTCACAAAATACACATAATTAGCGTGTCTATTTGACAGAAGTTTGACAGATACTGCACAGTTTTTCTGAACAAAACACTGTGTAGTTTTTCTGATCAAGAAAGAAACAAGAAACTGTCTCAATGATATATATGGGCATAAGACTGAAAGACCTGTGAGGTTGGATTACTCACAAAAATGGCTCTTTAAAATAAATAAACCAAACCCCCCCCCCAAATAAAACCAAGAGCCGTTGAGTCAATTCTCTGCTGGGAACCCTGAATTTAATTTTTTTCAAAGTATCTAACTACTTTCAAATTATAAATTGAATGTACAGATGACATTCCCAGCTAAACGCTTTTGACTTCACGACTCAAATTTCACGCAATCGTAACCCAGCCAAAACAAAGCTTTTAAATGGTACCTAGATAATACATATTTCCATTAAATTCGGGATTATACACTACCACATTCTTTACTGTAAATTTGTATTGTATTTCAACCTGATCTGAACGCATGCGATAACGACAATTATGTAAACAAGGTGTTAAAATATATAAATTAAATAATACATTATCCCAGAATTAAGTTTGAAATTGACATTCCTGAGATATTTTAAATGTATGAATGTGTATTTACTTAAGATAATAAATCTTGGATAAACTTTAATTACAACTTTTTGTGTTAGTGGAACGTATGACGAATCTTATTTAAAAATAGGGGTTCTAAAGTTTTTCTGAGAAACCAAATGTTTTGTAAGTCATTATTACCTCTCTAAGGTAAATTTCTCAGAAAACTAATGACATCGTTATTTAGGAGTTCTAAATAAATCATACATTTTAGGTATTTTTAAATACGAGATACAAAACTTTTAGGTAAATTGATTGGTATGGCATTTATTTTGTTGTAGAACTCCATGATATCTTATGTTAAAATCAAAACGATTTTTTGGGTTCTACGTGATTTTATTATCAAGTTTAATCTCGGAAAATATAAAAATGAACATAGGTATATACATAGGAAGTTTAATTTCAGTACATAATGAAATTTAAAAAAATACAAAAAAAAAGTCTTTGTTACTTACTTGCCGTCTTAAGACATTTTTAATTTATCTAAAAATATAAAATAAAATTATTTTAAATATTTAACAAGACAGTGAAGCCGCCATTCAACTGAACACATTTCCCATTCAATTTCTAGGCAAGCTCACACGAGGAAATATCTGTCATCCTAATTAAATCACATATGCAGAATCAGACATCACCGATTAATTAACTTAGGTTAATCTTCATACGCCATGTACCGCCCATACTTCCTTTCAAGGATTTCGCCTGGACAAAGTACAAACACAGAAAGCCAAAAATTTTCAGAATGATACAACTCGCTTTGTTCTCAGCGGAATGACACCGAATGTTGCCTCTTTGTAATTTTTCAAGGTACAAGCTTCGAAAAAGAATTACAGAGAAGTGGCATTCCATACTTGAAAAATATTACCTTGCCTAGTCTGTGCCTAGTTAAAGCTAGTGAGCCACTACGTCATCACTAGACATCTACGTCACACGTTTCAAAAAATGAGTGCATGTTGGATTTTTTAGACGGTGGGATTTGATAATAAGTGGTGTTATGAAATTAACCCTAGGAGCGTACATTTTTAGTTTTTTTTTTATGGAAACGCCCATTTTTGTGAATTATTTTTCGAAAGGTACAAGTGATGATTTTTTCGGTAGACTCTTTTGTATTTCTATCAAAAACCAGACCTAAAATTCAGTAATTTTTATACCATAACCTTTTGATTTATTTTGCTACAATTAAAATAACGCTTTTGTATAATTACAAAAGAAGCCACTGAAAAATTGATTGATTTGAATAACTTGAAAATTTTCTTCAATTACGAACTGTGCAGTAGGTAATAAAATGTCACCGTTGCATTGTTTTAAATATGCGATAATATGTAAGATGTCACGTAAGATACTGATAAAATAAAAATACAAAAAATACCAACAATAATTTTTAAGTATTAAATAAACTGGGTAAGCATGTTTATACTTAGGACCGATGACGCGGACGATCTCGTGTGTAAGATGTTAGTATATAAGATGTTATATTCGGTGACTGTAACCCCGAGGCGAATTTTACTCTCCATCATCATAAACCGGTTTCTGGGATCCCTGAAGATGGATCCGGAGAAGGAGGAGCCAGGATATAAAGTAAGGAGTAAGAGGATTTGCGAGGAATGGTTTCGGGTTCGTAAACCAAGGGACTGAATCGACAAATCGGAGAAAAGTAGCGGGAAAAGATTGGCGGCAAATTCTCAGAATGTATTTTGTATCGTACTGTGGGGAATTGTGGAAGTTATATATAATATATATGATAGCGGGTGTGAAAGGTATATAAAGTGGTATATTTTTGTAATATCAGCGTAATACTAAACTCACTGCTTCCTAAGTAAGTTTTCGATATGAGAAGTGCGATTCTGAACGGTTTTAGATAGATTTATTAAAAATTGCAGAACGATTTTTTTTCGAACGAACAAGAACATGGTGGCGATGACAAGGATATAAAGCGCCAGTATCGTGCTCATTGCACACGATCGAATATGTTAGCGCGCCGCTTTGCTCACTACTCTGAGCAGGTAAAACAGCGATTATTCCAAGTACTGTGTACGCAGCAATATGGCAGTGAGCTATGGTATAATTATACACTGGGTAACGCATGGCACATGAAGGTATGCTACAACAAAGCCCTGATGAAATTACCCCGTCACTACATGTTTGCTACAGCACGTATACCACACTGGGATGGGCTACTGAGACACCGAGTTGCAGGCTTTCGGGAGAGCTGATGAAAAGCTCCAACCTCATCATCAAACAGCTTGTGCAACACAGATGGGAATTGGACATGTGGCAGCATTGGAGTGTAATGTTGTGTGTCCAAACACCAGTGAACTGACATTTTTTTTTTCTTTTCTTAAAATTACAACTCTTATTTTTAGTTTTTTATTTTTTTTGTAATTAATGATTAGTTAAGTTATGAAATATATATGTATTGTATTCTACCTATGCTATGGCTAACTAAGTATTGCACTAACTGCTTAGTTATGCTGGAATAAACACTATTATTATTATTATTATTATTTGTTTTGAAATTGGAATACTTTAATTATATTTAGGTATTTGAATTTCCGCATGGAAATATTATTCGTTTCGTTCACTCAATGCAAAATATTTATCTAATATATTTTTTCAAAAAGGCATACCTAGTGGTCAAATTAAGCTGAGACCTGAATATTATTATTTTTAATATTAATATTTTTCTTTTCATTTAGTGCGATAAACATATTTTAAACTGAGCATTTATTGATTTCACGACTAAAACTTTAAGTAGTGTCTTCACCAGTAATAACGATTTAATGTGTTGTTGAAGCATGTGAATGATTCAGTTAAAACGATAGTAATTATATATTTATAGAATCAAATTTTACACTGAAATAAAATTTTACGTAGATAGATAAAATTTGCTGTCCATCGGTTGGCTGCAAAAAATTGCCAGTTAGCAATAAACCCGCCAATGTCACTAAAATTGGACAAAAAGCTAAATGAATAAAAGTAAAAATAGTAGCACCTATTTGCCATTAAAGTTCGTCTCTAAAAAAAATCTCTTGGCCGTTCATTTTTTGTTTCGAAGTTACCGCCTTAAGATTTGGGATAAATTAATCCACTATTTTCTGCACTGCTGTCTTTAATTTTCGTCAAGTGAAGGATTGAAAAACAAACCCTTTCAAAGAATAAAAAAACAGTAATGATTCGTGGCTTGAATAACCACTAACGACTGCGGCTCACAAAGAGTAAGAAAAAATACAAACGATATCGCACCCCCTGAGCTGAGAAAGGGGTTCAAGAAAAACATAAAGGGTGAATCACAGTAGCGGGAAGAGGTAACAGAAACGTATTCAAAGTCATTCGTAAATTTGGATTTTGGAGGCACAGACGCGTAAAGAGCCATCGATTTAGTCAAACCTTCTTTTACAAAAGTATTTCAGGTCTGAACCTTTTTAAAATTGGGGGCTATTTTTCCTCCAGGGTTGATGGGCGATTTTGAATTGGGGGGCGCAAAACGGCGGGAAAAAGGAGAACAAAAGGAAGTTTCCATTAATTTCTTCTAATTAAATTCTCCATTCGTAATTACGTTATACATCTAGAGTTGTAGACAGTGCCGCGGTTCGGTCGGCCGGAACAAAACGTATACTTCTTCAGCCAAATAAAATTTGCATCATAGTAGGATTCCCAAGACGGGATCCACAGACCGGCCACTTCAAAGAAATACGGAAGGCTTTGAGAGTTTTTAATAAAATTATCACTAAGCGCGACTATTCAAAGTGGCTCGCTGTATCGAAATTAATATTTTAATAAGCGTATTTTTTAGTTACTATGTAAATAAAAGTTTTGAAATACAGAAACATTTATGCAAGGATATACCTATTCGCAACATTACGCTGCGTTTTTACGAGGAAACTATCTCTAATCAGTAATCTTTGGTAACGAATTTTATGGATGGAAATATTTTTTATAGATGGAAGTGTATATTTCTTCTAATTGTGTATTTCTAGGCCTTGGAAGCTTACTATCGAAACTTTTTTCGAAACTAAATAAAATCGCTGATTTAAAAAATGGAAAATAATAATTGAAAAGTTTATCTTGTGTTTTTTATACACACAATTGGCTATCTATATATATGTATTATGGCGATGGCGGAATTGCCAAGTAAATAAAAAAAAATATGGATACCTACATATTATACATAATACGCTCTTGTTCTCCGATACATCTAAGGGAAGGTGCAGGTTTTACTAAGTGTGGAAGGGGGTTGATATCTTAACGGGTTATTAGATAGCAGCTCAAGGCATGGGGTGAAAAAAATAACATTGCACTCTTCAGCTTGTGGGGGCGCCTTGATTGCCAAATGATTTCAATAAAGCAGATTGAACGTTGCGTTTTGAACACCGAATTAAATAATGCATTTTTGCTTTAATGCATTTTTAAAGTATTTTTACAAAAAGGGACGAATGGGAACTAACGGTCAATAACTTGGCAAGAAGGTGGTTTTTCGAATCCATATCGACGGTGGAAAGGAAAAAATTACTAAGCGACATAATATGTGCAAAGGAAAATGATGCCAAGTGACATAAAAATTATTATTACAAGTGACAAGTGAAAAAAAAAGAAAAGAAAGAAAGAAAGACTATGCTCCACGTGAGGAGCGGATTCGGAATGATTATGATGATAATGACGGTGACAAATAAAGCATGATTAGTGATAGAGGAGTATAAGGATGAAAAATGAGTGCTGGAGCTAAATCACAGATAACTATCGACGTAATTAAAAAGTGCTAACCACGTGCTAACGCTAACCATTTGACCGATCACAATGAACATACGTACATATCACGTTCGCGTGGCCGAGCATTGCCGAGCTCAGTTCGGCTCGGTGTTCGCACGCAATATCGCGGCCAAACGTCAAACGTCAGATTTGACGTTTGTCGCGCGCGTGTCGGATTGTTTATTATGTCGACTGCTGACAATATTTGGCTTGCCGAAAGCTGGCTAAATGCAATACGGCACTCGATAAAGATTGAATGAAGATATGTGCGAATAAGATATATCTCGGGAAATGGCTCGCGACTAGATGCGCTCGTTTAATAATCCCGATCGATAACTTTTAACGCGTGTTCCATATATGTAAACGAATTTTAACGTAGCTGGTTAACTAATCTCACTAAACTGTTGACATAAATCTGTGATAGGATTTTCTATTACGCTTATTTTCACAAATTAAAACCGTTTGGATAACTTGGGCTAAAATTTAAAAAAACATACATATATTTCATTCATATCACTTTAGAAACGTGATTTTGAATGTTCGAATGTACATTAAAGAATATATTCGCATATTTATATTTAAAAAAACAGGAAACTATGTATCCATTTTATAAACCTATAAGAATAGATGAATGTAAATTAGGGAAATTTTTTTTTTTTATATCCCTACAAAGATGAGGTAGAATTTTTTCAAATTCAGGAGTATTGATATTCGAGCGTTTACAGGGCTTATGACCTGTCATTGGCTGGGTTAAGTGGCCAATTTATGTAGGTACTACAACATTACCCATTCCGCTTATTAGCGAATATCCACACCAGGTAGCATTTTTCATTGAGTATATTTGCTACGAATCAAGAATTCTACCTCATCTCTGTAGGGATATAAAAAATAAAATATATAACTACCTAATATATTTCTAAAAAATCCAGATTTGTGTACAAGTATTTGGACACGACCAAAAATGTTGTAATTTAGGAAATTTCGGGAACTATGAAAAAGTTAAATAAACATAATTATATTGTATGTAGGTATATATGCGACACCCCTGAACATGCCCTAGAAAACCTCTAAATATATGGTGAAAATTGTTATATTATAAAGATGTAAATGATGTACATGTATGGATAGAATAAAAACATTTTAAAAATTAAAAAATAAAAAATAAAAAATTAATAGGGGTTAAAGATAAAAATAGCAGCACCTGGTAGGAATCAAACTAATATAAACAATTATGAAAGTCGAATTCCAGATTTCCGAGATTAAGGAAATGATATACATTAAATTTCCACCAAAGATCCTATAATTACCGCGAATGATTGACCAGCGGATGTTTCAAATCTGAACCTTTGTTTACCAGAAACACACGGGAAGATTGCAATAACCATTTAAACAATTTCTTGTTGTTGATGCAATAACAATGTTATAGGTATTGGTAGTTTCGATTGTTCATGTGCCAAACACGAGTGACTTGTTTATAATTTGAGTTGTTTGAAATTTTTCCAAATTAGATCCTAATTTTCCGAAGAACGGTAACCCTATTTTCTAGAGATATACATGTTTCGGTAGGTTCCTAATACTAATTGAAGTATTTAGATATTTAATCGGACGTCAAAATAATAAAAAATAGACCTTAATATTATTTTAGAATCTTATTATTATTTACCACCATCTCAACAGGGCAGGAAGATTTATAATAGAGGTGATTAATATCACAAAAGACTTGAGAGAAGGTACTTTCAAATAATTATGGTAAATAAATATATTTCAATACTCGTTCACTAAGTGCTATGTATTGTTAATGTTATTTTGTATTAGCAGAATTTTAATAATGATTAAGAATTACAAGCATTTTCCCTATACCTTGTACACCTGAACATATTAGTTGGGTTAGCGACACGGTACTTAATTTTCATTTATTATTTGTATAAAGCCCTAAAGAAGGAATAGTACCTAATTGAATGTAATAAAATTGATATTTTTGTAAATAATCTAACCTTATTTTAGAACCACATGTTTAGAATTATTGTTAGTAGATACATAATAACATAGTAAAAATATTTATTTTATAAAGATATCTATTATTGTTTATATGTATTATATATTATGTACGCATGTATATATTTTTTATTTTTATTACTTTTATAATTGTTTCTTCTTAGTTTTTATATGTATAATTATAGAGCCCTATTTTTTATTGTAAATATTTAATAATTTTGTAATAAATATCTTTTTCACTTGTATATATGTAACTGGAACATTCACACCTGTGAATGTTCTGTATATGTACAGAAAATAAATAAATAAATAAATAAAAAAAACTCCTAAACAGTTAAAAAGCGTATTTTATTTCATTATTATGGAAAACTACAAAGTGAATACTATAAAATTAGAAAAAAAATGTAAAATATATTTCACAAAAAAATTTCATAAAATAAATCATGTCTTCGAATGAAGACGCTTGTGTTGTTTTTACAAATAAATAATAATATAAATAATTTATATATTATTTTAAAGAAAAATTGCAGCTATGATTTAAATTATACACGAAATTCCCCATTTTTGCATATTTTTATCAATTAACGTTTTTTTTAAAATAAAACACTACAAAATATGCGCAAAGGAAAATAAATCGTTTTCGTTTTTTTTCAAAAGTTTTAATATAGGTTTTTTTCATGGTAATAAAATGACTGGTCAGACAACGTAGTCACCCGTTTTAACATTATTGTGCTTCGTACTCAGTACAAATTCGTACTGGGCAAGAGTACACAAGATTCGAAAAGTCTTTACCTTCTCTTGTATAAGTTACCTACCCACTATGAAAAAAGTTCTTAAGTTTAATTATCCAATAATTTTACGTTCCACGTAATGCTTCGGGCCCCGAATTAAAATTCGGTTTGCGGGGCCTTGATAAACTGTTTAACATTAAAATAACTCCCGGGTACACTTAAAAAGTCCTGCCGTGTTCCAAAATCAAAAGTAATTTGGGCACACAGCTTTCGTGAAATCTTTTCTCAAGGAGCGGAAGGGGAAAGGCGGTTGATTAGGAGCCGGATGTTGATGCTAAATTAGGCGCAGGGGATCCAATACTAGAGAGGGATGAACCTCCACGACAAAAGGTACACAATCAGATTGGTAAAAAAGAGACAAAAAATAATCTAGAAGCTGCGATGCAAAGCGCATTTGAATACGAACAAGGCAATTAGTAAAAACGTGACATTCAATTTTTGAGAAGGAGATTCGTGTCAATCATTTGCTTTACGCATTTTTATCAAAAACGACCCTTGGCTCGAATTTGAATAGGTTTGGTGCGTTCAAATCCACGCGATGTACCCACCCTAAATTAAGGTGAAAAAAAAAGGATTTAATGACAGTTTTATCATTTCAAAAATTGGCAAGGAATTAAGGCTCGCCGGAAATATCTTTACCCTCGGATTGATGGGGAGGTAGGAGAAAGGGATGACTTCGTGAAGAACAGGGAGATTTAAGGAAAGGGGTGTTTTTAATTAATTTATTTTATTATTTTTGCACTCCGTTCCCGTCTTTATTTTTCGTCCCGGGCCGCCGTGTTGGTTTTATTGAGGAAATTTTCAAGTAATTAGTCTTTTATTATTATATTATTTTTCCGTGAGACTTCCGAAAGCTGGCGGCGCTGATAGGGAAAAGAGGGGCATTTGTGGGTCGCGGGGCAAAGTGGGGTCGGGCGCTCAAAATGGGGTACGGGGCAGAGTGACGACCAAGACGGTTGACAGCGGGGTATAACTTCAATTTAAGGTTTTTATTATCGGTTAAAATTAACTTTACGTTTATGTTGTGTTTTATGGCGCAGTAATTTCGGCGAATGGAAGTTAATGAGGAAAAACTTCTGCAAAGAATTTTTAATTGCGGTATTAAAAGCAGGTAGGTGACGAAAATTTCTCTGTTTTTAAAAATATGTTTTGCCGTGATGCCCTACTTCCATTTTTGCAGAACCAAAGAAGAAGTTTAATAATTAATATAAGATAATATTTATGATGTACATAAATATAATGTAGATATAAAACGACTTGTACACATAATAATATGTTAGTTTATCACTCTTCAATTAATTATATTTGAAATTTCTTACATAATTTTTAAAAAAAAAAATGCTAGGTAGTAAAATTACATGCTAGTGGATTTTTACAAGCATAATTAGTGTTTAAAAAATTTGCCAGTGGATTATTTCTCAATTTTTATTGACTTAGTCTTTTTTCATTTAATTTTTTGCGCTAAAAACGAAACCAACAAATTCAATTTTTTTTTTTTCGGCTCCATTTTTTTTATTTGTTTAAACATAATTATTGCTTGTATTAGGAAAACAAAATAAGTTTATATAACGGGGTTGCACATACTTTATTTGTATTTTATTTATTTTAAGGTTTAAAGAATAATGTCGTTTTTTAAATTGTATTTTGACTTATTGTTAATACGGATTTTATAAAAACAAATTGAAAAGACGTGAAAACTAATAGGAACTAATTTGTATTGGATTCTGAAATACAATTCTAAATAAACAAAATTCTATTTCGAAGGTTTCAGTGACCTGGAACATTCGCAAAAAGAAATAAGAAATGAAATTATTCATTGGATTATTTTTCTCAGTCAGTGCGCCAACTTGACACAGAGTAAACCGTGAAACAATTCATAAGCCCTCACATCTATTGGCGAAAGTTTCCAACGAGAAAAGTTTTACAAAACTTTTGGACGGGCAAAAAATGGCGTGAGAATGTTGAAAAAACACCTTTCTTCCCAGGGGCGCATCTTATCAACGGTAACAAAATTAATATATTTTTTTTAAATTTGATAGTCATGGTTTTTTTACGACGTGCGACGTAATCGCGAATTCTTTTGAAGAAAAATGGAAAACAATATTTTACACTATCTAAAATCTGTGAACAAAAACTTATATTTATTTATGCCCTAAAAATAATGTTTGAATATCTACTCATATTTCTAAATTTGGATTAGTCAGATTATCAAAACCTGTAGGATGATAAAATCATTCATATATTCGAGTGATGTGTTGTTTTTTAAAAAATTAACATGTCACCACAATAAGTAGGTACCTACATAATGCCGAATGAATTTTAATAATCTGCAATATTTATAAGAAGCTTAGATCTCCTACTAAAAAAATTAAACGTTAACCACATTCTGAGTGTCTAAATACTTGTAGACAAAAATTGGATTTCACACGTGACGGGCTTATGTTTACGTTCATGAGGCGATTCCTTTACCCTTTTCCTAGTAGGTTATATAATTTGGTAAGAATATTACTCATAGTAGTGATAAAAAATTTACGTATTTATTATTTTTCTTAATAGATGACAGAGAGAATTTTTTATTTTTAAAAATAACATTACATAGAAAAAAATTAAGAATTTTCTTTTTTTCAATCCAATGCTCCGCTCCCTAGGAGTTTTTACAATAAACTCATTTAGGGAAAAATAAAAAACACACATTTATTTTATTTTAATACGCACTGATATTGCTTGTTCACAAAATAAACACAATATACCTATACAAAAAACAGAACCAATCCAATGAAAACATAAAACCTAAAGAAACAATAAAGTGAATTATTACAGTAACAGCAAAACCATATTATATTATATCGATGCAAGTAGAAATTGTATCATTCAAAATACTTGTTAAAATAATATTTCTTTAAATCAGAGGTCCTGTTTCGATAGTTAGATACAGGGATCTTAAACATTTCAGGTAACAAATTAAATTCGGAAAATGCTGTGTATTGTAAATTTGAATTGAAGAATACAATATTTGTAAAATTTTAAGCTTTCAGCACAATTTATATACTTAAGGAGATAAATAAATTAATTTAAAAAAATAAGACTACACAAACACGCATATGGTCGATATCTAAAATGTGTGAAAAAATCATTGCTCCAATGTTAAATTCCAGGGAGTAAATCGAGGTATACGTTTGTATGGGAAAGCGGCTGCGAGTCTCGTGGTGAAGTATGCTCTTAAGAAGTGAATTTTATCATTTTTCCATAAATTAAGTACCTACTTTTATAAAGAAAAATGTTTAGTCCCTGGCTACTAGTTACTTATAGTACCTACCACGGGTCACGTCATTTACCTTGCTTCTATCCCTGTCACCTTTCCTAAACTTCTCCGTATTTCATCTGTTTTTTGATCAAGTGGACCTTCAGTGTCCCCACTCCGCCCAACTCTCCCCCGCACGGGCGGCGCGTGGAGACTGATATTAATGAGGAAAACTTGTGGCATGACAAGGGCGCACCTAGGTGGGGCGCGCTGGGGGCGGTGGGGGCGGGTGGGGGACTGACACCAATCCTTCTCACACCGAGGGGGGCAAGGAGGGGGTTAAACAATTTACAATCAATAACTCTTCTGCTCAGACATGTGTATATGGGATACGAAATTTACGTGTGGATAAGAGATTTTGGAGAAACCAGTGCAGTGCTGGGGATGGCGAAATTTAAAAAAGGCGCTAAAAATCTCGTACAATAATTAAAATCATAAATGTTCATTATATTATTATTATATTCTTGGATTTCTTCTTAAATAATGTTTATAATCTGCCAGTAACATTTAAAATCTTTTGCTTGTCACTGCTTTCCGATAGTTGTTATGGATTTGCAAATTAATGTGAGGTATTACATGATGTAAAATAGACTAAAACGCGTGCTAAGATTCCTTTTCTTTGTTACACTATCCGAACTTATTTGGCCTTCAAATGAAATATTTTGCCTGTACTGAACAGTTTAATGTCGTGTGAAATCTCAAAAAAAGGTAAGAGTGTACGTAAGCGATCACCAAAACATCCACTTCTATGTGTATCGCAGTTTGACGCATAAATGACAGTAAGTTGTAAAAGAAAATTTACCTACTACCATCTTATACGCGTCACAACTGACCGCAGGCACTGAAAAAAATTCGACTTCTTCGTCAACGACAAGTTTTTTTAAGGACAAATGTTTTATAAGGTAATTGTTGATATTTTAAAAGAAGTACCTATTATTATATCCTGGACTGCATTCGCGAATTTTCGACATTTATCGAGTGACTAAAAATAATCTGTCGAAAATTTTACTGCAATCTCCATTTTACCAGGTTTTTTTCTCAGTGTGTAGAAACGTTGGTGATGGGTATCCTGGAGGTCGATAGTGATATATGTACGAGTATATAATGGAAAAGAGGCTATTTTCGTTATTTATGTACCTACTCAATGATTTTTAAAAAAGATTACCACGAGCCGACAATGCTACTTCGTACCATCCGCCGATCCAATCTCGCCGTTACATAACTGCGGTCTGAATCTTCAGGCGTCCACAATTAGGTGGATTTACCGAAACACCCGCTATACGCACACCACTGAGTACTACGCCTGATATACGCACAATACAGGGTAAAACACCCACTATCACCCGACATCTACTCTACTCAAGATAACTGATACGGGGTATACTACCCGACTACCATCCCCGATACCTATTACCATAATGTATTATTATACCTAGTATGTGGAGAAGCGTGTAAAATTATTTAACTATAAATGAATAAACTGAAGGATTTCCAAAACAACAGTATTAGTATGTCCAAATACTTCATCGCCCCATTGCTTGTTTGTTCAATGGATCGTTTGGAAAATCTTACAGGAGGCTTTGGGAAATTTGACGTAATAACGAATTTTTCATTAGATGTGTAAATTTTGTGCTTAAATGGTAAAATACAAATAGGTACTAACAGAATACAGATAAGGTTTATTAATTATAAAAAATACTTTACTTAGTATCGACACTGAATTATGTATTTTTTGTGAAACGAAAAATAATAATGGTTCTTACATTGCCTATAGAAAACATTGTTCTGAATACTGATAAGTTAGTATAATTAATATTCTAGAGGAGTAAAACGTACAATACCTACTATAATATAATAGTATGTTTATATACTACAATAAAGTAAAAAGTGTTTCGGGTAACTCAACGTAGAAATATAATACTTAGAACTTAAAT
Source organism: Micrasema minimum (assembly GCA_022494985.1). Lineage (NCBI taxonomy): Eukaryota > Metazoa > Arthropoda > Insecta > Trichoptera > Brachycentridae > Micrasema > Micrasema minimum. The sequence continues at coordinate 11,723 of JAGVSP010003100.1, read as the reverse complement.
AAGATTTTTTTGTTGTGGTCAAGATTCGCTTTTTTGTCCGCCTCGTGTGATAAGCGGTAGCGCGTTGTGTTGCCATGCATGGATCAGTCGCGGGTTCGATTCTGAAGGCGGTTAAAACATTGAAACATTATTACATTTAATATCTTTATATGTGATATCTTGGACTAGCGTCTGAAGCATAAAGATTCAACCGCACCATTGGTATCCAATACAGCGCCCTATGCACCATTGGTGGTGCAGATAAGGGGAAGTAAGTAGTTAGAAGTAGTAGAGCGAGATTTGGTCAAATTAACAAATTGATCAGACTACTACTACTACTTTTTCCTTATCCGTTCCCAATGGTGCATAAGGCACTACATCGGTACACCAAATACTTGTACCTTAACTGAATCTTGATTATTCATTAAATGAAGGTGAAAGTATTATTAGCCGTGAGTCATGATTAGATACGGGTAGGTACTTAATATGTCTTGAGTTGCTACCTATTAGTGTACCAATGCAGTGCCCGATGCACCATTGAGTGTGAATAATGGATGATAGTGAGCAATTATTTGCTGATGCTAAGGTACTAACAGTTCGGCAATTATATGTTAAGTCATGCTTAATGAAAATTTGGAGTATTGAAAAGTGCAGAACGCAACACAATATGAACACTCGCTTTGCCTCAAATATAAATTATTTACTTCCTAAAAGAAAAACAACGTTAGCGCAGCGCCACTTCACATTTATTGGACCTTAGATATATATATAACCCAATATGGGACACACAAAACCAAATTATTAACCGACTTCTCCAAATACAGGGTCGGTGTCGTTAGTTGGATAAGTCTAATGGGTCGTGTATATATATTGAAATGCCTGCAAAAATATAGCTATGTAATTATTAAAATTTGGTTTATAAAAAATTTTGTTTTGTAAATTCTAAATTTGTGTAATAAAAACTGGCTCTATTATACTAAATTATGTAAATATTCAATTATGTTTGTACTACAATGTGTTATGTAAAATACTACAATGCCCCTGACTCGACACGGACTATCTAGTGAAAAGTCGGGGCCAGATCATTGGCATGGTCTCTACTGATTGATCGCCATCCCATTATTGTGATTATTAAAATTTATTTATTTATTTTTTTTCTGTACATATACAGAACATTCACACAAGTGAATGTTTCAGTTACATATATAATACAGGTGAAAATTATTAAATTTTTACAATAAAAATAGGCTCTATAATTAATGCATATAAAAACTAAGAAGAGAAAAAATTATAAAAGTTAATAAAAATAAAATATAAACCATACGTACATAATATTAAAACATTAAAAACGATAATCAATATTTTTAAATAAGAAATATTTTATACTATATTTATTAAGTCATCTACTAATAATAATTCCAGACATGTAGTTCTAAAAAAAGTTGGATTATTTACAAAAAATCAATTTTATTACATATCAATTTTATTAATAACCTACACATGCGCAATAGGGGTTGAAATATGCCATATTATTCTTTAGTAAGTTCAACAAAAAAATGTCTATGGCGTCTTAATCGCGCATTTGGTACAGTTAATTTGTAATGAATCCATGGCATTTACAGTATCTAGATCCCCAATAACAATTAAATAGAGGCATATCAGATCAGATAAACTCTCCTCGTTTTCAGAGGTAAAATATTAAAATACAAGTTGTACTCTCATAAGCACGGAGATGGCCACGCAATCCACACTTAAATGATAACAACTGAGGCATTTTTTCTCTGAAAACAATTCAACAAGGTTTTCATATTTCAAGTAATGTGGACTCCAAAATATTACAGCCCATACTCTAATTTTACTCTTATTTAATGAATAATAAAAAACAGAAAGAAAAAAAAAAACTTCACAATATCAATAATTAAAAAAACCTTAGGTAAATCAGTTATTAGACTGAAGGAACCTGTCTCAAATTACAAACGGCCTTGAGATAACCCCCCAAGCACCTTCCCCGCTCTCAACCATGAAGGGTGTGGGCGGTGGGGGTACCCCTGGATGAAAAACGGCCGCCCAAGACGAACGGCGGGCGGGAATGCCGCCCATACTGTGTCCGCGCCCCGCCTACCTGGAAGGCGGGTATGAGATACACCTGCTTAGGAATGAGCTGGCTAGGAAGTTTTTGAAACGGAGGAAATAAGCGCTTCTACATATGTGTATAAAAATTAGAGCTTTAGTGCTTGGGTATTACCCATCTATATTTTTTTTAGATAATTTAGACTTATGATAGACAGAAAACTGTACAGTTTTACAGTCTGTCAAAAGACACGCTAAATATGTAAATTTTAAAAGCGCCATCATAATTATTATCGTCTGTTTGCACACAGGAAATTATAAACGTAGCTAATAATGTAAATATGTAATTATATTCTCCTTTTTCCTTTTTTGAAAGCATTCAATATAATATCAATATCTACTTAAACGTTTACATAAAAAAACATTAACTGTCATGTCAGCCAAACGTCTCGCCGATCATTATTTAATATTCCACAGTTTACAGACTTTACAAGAAACTGTAGTCTGTCCCGTATAAAGCGGGCTTAGAGCTGAAAATTATAATCGAAATTGAAATCTGCTGAAAAATTAAATGTTTTTTTGAGTAAATCTGTGTTTCGGTGCTTTGGGGTGAATGAAGTTTTACTATTCAGATTCCAGCTTAGATTGATTTTATGATTCAATTTTGGTCTAAGGAATTGTTCAGACAACGAGCAAAATTTATTTGTCAAAATGAGTGGTTTCGTGGCTTCCTACTATAGGTGGTTTACGTCAGAACTAAGGGACGAGGCCTTGACATAGAAAAACGCATGATAATTGGCGGCCGATCGTTGTACATGGATGCAGTTGGTAGAATCCATGGAATCATACATAGAGAGTGGATATGAAGCGACAAAGGTTTTTTTTTCTACCCTAGCGTATGGCGGTCCTTTTTTTTACAATAGTCCTCGCACTTAGGGCTATAGTGGATTTTAAAAAAATTAACCAAAAAGGTACCATGATAAAAAAAACTAATTATACCAGTATGAAAATCGAAGTAAAATGAGGTATTTTCTGTCCTTGTTCTTCATTTTACTAGCCCCAAGGAGTGAATTATTTCAGCAAGGTTCCATCAACGTGGGGAATATGATTAATTAGGAAAGTATACAGGAGTTATAAAGGTGACGCGGTGTGATTAATGTATTAGGTGATTCTTGCTGAATTTGAGATGTTTTGACTCGAAAAGTTATCGAATATGTAGCGCAGGAGGAAGGTGTGACGGCTTCAAGTTAGTGGGTAGCAGATGCGCACCCAGGATTTGCGATATTTGGGGAGATTGTTCGAATTTTTAATTGAAATAGTGCATTCATAAAAATCCTCTTGTTTAGTCTAAGCTGTATCAATTTTGTTATTCTATTAAGAGTCATAGACCATTATCTTACATAGCTACCTATACTACTTCTACTATTTCTACTTTCCCTTATCTGGACTCAATGACACAGGGACAGCACTGAAGGTATGGACATCTTCGGAAGCTCCGTAGATGGGTTCAAGAGAAGGTTGTCCTTGAGATTTTTGTGATCACTTTTGCTTTTATATGTGTGTTATATTTACTTAAGCATTGTGTGTATGTCACATTTTCATAAACATTATGTTTTGGTCATTCAATTAAGCACGGTGAGAACAATTTTAAAGGGCAATTGGTCTACCTAGTTATATTATTATCTTTTTTTGTATTATATTAAGTATCCTTTTGTCTGTTATTGTTCCGTAACAAAATTAAAATTAAAATTAAATGGTGCATATGACACACTGAGCGTAGTGAATTTACCAAGATGTAAAAGAAATTATAATGGTTAATTTGGGCCGATTCTGGTTGGTTTGGGTGATGGAAACAATGACAATACAATAAATACATTGCTTCTACAGTCATGCTGAAAGTGATTTACATACTATTTATATTCAGTATTTTGTTATATTCTGTACTTACTCTTTAAATATTTATTTATTTTGAGGGAGAATATATAGCTTATATTACATAGTAAAAAGTAGGACCGTTTCCGCTAGTATTATAATAATGTTTAGAGAGTTTGTAATGTTGGATATGTTGAGTTTAGGAATGAGTGAGATTTATTCATATAACATTTTAAATTCATTATTCTGTGTTATTACTTTTTGTCTTACTGTTTCTATATTATTGAATGAAATGGCTTTATTTGATTAAATACGAAAGAAGTAAATTTTCTTGAGATACAACCTTTAGAAGTAGATCTGGGTTATATACGCTGTAGCTAATTGATTTATAACGCGTTTGAAATGACGTCTATCGTCTCACGAGCAAGCCAGTGGCTCTCAAAGTGTTTGCGATGTCTTAAATAGTTACCAAGCATTGGCAAGCTTGGAATAACAACAGAGACTGAAAAAGGAACGATTGGATCCGACGCCAGACAAAGGTCTGCGACGTGGTGGAGCAAATTGCTTGGTTGAAGTGGAAATGGGCCGTTCACATAGCCAGAATGACGGACGACAGATGGACGAAACGCGCTCTGGTGTGGAGACCGAGAAACCAGAAGCCTCAGGGACGTCTACCGATGAGATAGGTGGACGACATCAGGAAGTCTGCTGAAAGGCAGTAAATAGGGGTGGCGCAGGATCGGGAGGAGTGGAGACGGTAGAGGGAGGCCTATGTCCAGCAGTGGACCTCAATGGGCTGAAATGATGATGAAGATGATGAAATAGTTACCTACCGCTCAATAACATAATACACATCACGTACATTTTCTAATTTGTGAAAGGAATTTGACTGATTTTTCGAGACGAGGATAAGTCGAGTAAATATAAGGTTATAGATTGTATTTAATACACTTCAGTAAATTGGTTTTTGCATTAGTGGTACTATTTTACGAAGCATTTTTAAAGATATCGAATTTTTGGGAGTTATTCCTTATCTAAATTTGCCATTTTACGGTAAGCGAAAAGTGATCCTGTGGTGATAATGAATATTTATATGCAAATCCACCTTACAATAAATTATGGTACACAAGAAATTCCTAGTTTTAGGTATAAGTGTATGATGGGTTACGACTATGAACCCAGTGATTTCAAAGCCTGACTGCGACAAGATTAAAAATTCCTCACACTTAAACACACATAAGTCTATACTCATACATCAGCCCTGAAGATGGAAACTGCAATGTGCTCCGAAACATTGGCCACACAAATCCCACAAACACGGCATAATAACTCAGAAAAACATGATCTTTAGCATTGAGCATACTTCTTTTTTTTTTCACCAGGTGCCTAGAATTTCACAGTTTCACCATCTCTGGAGCGGTGTTGCCATTAGGCAGGGTGGTAGGTAAAAAACCCTTACACGGCGCTACGCCAACCTGTCATCCGGGGTGTCATGGCAGCCCACAGTTTGAGGAGGGGTGGCGTGACACGGCCAGGGTAACAGGAAGTGTCAGCGGTGGAATTACATTTCCATTAGGACCGGAGAACAAAAAACTGTGGCGCGAGAAATAAGATGGCGTATAAGGTGGGTCTAAGCTGAGGTGATAAATTGAAGACAAATTAAGTGGATCTGTAAAATATGTCTGCCTAGTGCATGTTAGCTCAACGCCCTATCCACTACACCACAAATGGTTCGATTCTTGACGGGGTCAATAATAATTATTTAATTCTATAAATGGTTTATGACATTAAAATATTTCACAAAATGTGATGCCTCGGACTAGCTGAAGCGTAGGACTGATCATCTTTCATTTTCATTTAATGTAACAAACTATTTTCACTACCAATACCAATGCAGTGCCCATGTACCATGTGTTTTAGTAATAGTATATTTTTCTCCTTGCACAGCTGTAGGAAGCAATCTCAGTACCTAACAATCTTTTCCGACACTTTATATACCTAACTTAAAGATTTGACGGAAGAAACACGAGTACCTGGTCAATATATTTATATTATATGATTTTCAGATAAACGTACTTTTTATTTCCACACCAGTTAATTATGTAGGATCTGGACACCCTCAAAATGTCAACCAAATACTGTCGGGCTTCTACATTTTCTAAAAGTTTTTTGTTCTTTTTTTTTTTTTTTACATCATAATATTGTTGTCGATGACTAATGATGTTTATTGATTTCATTAACAATACGTACATTCAACTACATAAATCTAATATTCAGTAAAAAATAAACGTAATCAATTACCTTCTTCATTTTCTAATACACAGACTTTGTCCGAAGTTCTCAAGACCAAAGTGGAAAAAATAAAATAAATAAATTCCGGCCTTTTCGAGGACACGGAAATTAAAAATAATTCAATTCCCGGGTCTTTTTTCACTTACCGGGTGAATTAATTGGCCCTCTATTAACATTTCCGGGGCAAGGCCACCCCTTGAGGTTAAGGGAGGGGGATAATTTTCTCTCACGTCGCTTAGAAGTGTGTCTAAGTTAGAAACACCTTTTTCGTGTCGGCTTCCCAACCCACCCCCTACCCTACAGACCTGCACCCTCCACAACTTGACAAGGGTCCTCGGGTGATATGCAAAACCAACTGTTAAAGGAGGTGAAATATGATTTTTGAGGTGTTGAGTTTGTGGTCGCCGTGTATTTTGAATTTTGTTCAAGAAATTATAAATGTGATTAGAACCTGTATTTTCTATTGTACGAGAGTAAAACTGATCATATTGCTTTAAAGTAACAAATTTAATTATAAATACACGAGGTATCAAAACTCGGTGTACCTACATCCCGAAAACTGGATAATCTACATTATATTTGGAGTCGAATATATAATAAATATTACCTTTAAATCAGAGTTTAAAAATACAAATTTTTTCGTCAAGTAAAAGCTTTCAAAAGTTCCAAAAATTAAGTAAAATTGCACAAATTTATCTACTAGTTACGGTCGAAATCAAACTATTAGGTATTACGTATTAGCTAGGTACATTTTTAATAAATTTGGCTGCTTTTTTGTTGGTTTAAGACATTATGTAAGAGTTACGGATTTTTGATCAATACCACCGCTAGAAAAATGTTTTTTGGCCAAAACCGCCGAATCTATGTACTACGATATGTGTACTATCTACTCGGTGGTTCTATATTCGAAATATAAACCAAACCTTAAGCTAAATGCACTTTTCACCGCTGCATTCAAGTTCTCATGACCCACTTGCATCAGTCAGCGTAACATTTACGTTAGGAATAACAGCACAGCTCCAGAGTGCACTAGGTGAAAACTTGAACACCGTTGTTATTTACTCGCAGCGGCGCAATAAATACTCCGTAATGCAGTTTTATAATGTGGCAACGTTCAAAATGGCGGCCATGTGCGCTCTGACGTCATTAGGGCGACACTTTCCTGTTTATTTATCCTGATAATTGCGGGATATCGCCGCCATTATGTGTGCTACTTTATTCAATGGCACTCGCGCGCTAAAAGCAAATCGGCCAGCAGACCAGTTGTAATCAACATTTTACTTCCACTTATATTTACTACTACTACTACTCTTCCTTATCCGCACCCAATGGTGCATAGGACACTGCATTGCTACACGAAGTGAATCATGATCATCTGTTACATGAAGGAAAGATGATCACGTATGAAATATTTAACACTAAGTAGGTACTGTTTTTTCTTATTCGCACATAATGGTGCATAGGGCACAGCATCGGTACACCAAGTGCAGTGAATATAAAAAAAAATACATGACAAGATGATCAGTCTTACGTATCAGCGCCAGTTTTAGGTATCACATATATGAAATATTTTAAAGTGAAAATCACATTCCAATAAATATTACTTTTGGACCCCCCTCGGGAATCGAACTCGCGACCCGCCTTGGCAGCCAAACGCGCTACCACCATGCCACGAGGCGGACGCGTGAATAGATAGGTACTACCAAATTAAATTTATATGGTATTATAAATATGACAAAAAAGCTTTTACTCATCGACTGACGCGAATATTATCTTAAATTATTTCTAGGCAATATTTGACATGGTGTAAGTATGTTAAAATTATTGATTCTTTACAACCCTTCATCCCCTAATTTTACAACGTACTTCTCCCAACAAGCGGATGCTGATACATCATATTTTATTATTTTAGCCCCCCTAGAATTGTAATTATAAAATGATCCCCCTGCCTCAATATAAATATTGTTTTATCTTCATGTTTGTACGAGTAGATAAGCATCGATCGACATTTACTATATAATAAAAGACGGTAAATCAATAAACGTGTATGAAATAACATTATATCATTACCTACAGTTTAGAGGAAAACCAGCATTTCGTAAAAAGATGCAAAAGAAGTGTGCCATGACCTTAATGACCATGAGCAATGACGGAATGTGGCGCTTCTATTTTTTCTACTTCTACTTCTTCTTCTCTACACAAAATTCTGTTATACATGGTGTAACAAAACTCATAGTACAACCCGAAAACTGGTGAATCTACATCACATTTGGAGTCGAATGTGTAATATGACTTTTGAATCCAGGTTGAAAAATGTTTTTTTCTTCTTTTTGTAAAAGCTTTCATTAATATCGCAGATTAAGTAAAATTGCATAAATTTTTATTAAAATACTGTTTTTTTATTGTTTTCTTTATAAATAGTAATTATTCGACAAAATAAATTATATTTGAAAAAAAATCTACTTCTTATTAAATTTTCTCGAAAACTATAGGTCGAATAAAAAAAAAATTGACTTCGGAAGGATCCAAGACTTAGTGGTAAAGTTAATTTTAGATATTGCATCATGATAATAAGTTTCAATACATGACAAAGGATTCGTAAAATAAAATCGGCCTTTGCCCAATGCTTATAGCATGGGACCAATTTAGCGGCGCTCACTCAATGCAATATGGCCGCAAAATAGGAGTTTTAATTTTTTTTGTATAAAAATTAACATAGTTAAAACATGCACGTTAATTCCCTAGAATGTGATGTGCTCTTTAATAACTGATTATTTTTATTTTGCCGCTAACTGTTGTTATTTTGATAATTGAAGAAAAAACGGGGCTTTATTCTCAAATATTTAAAATATTTTATTTTATCATATTTTATTCATGCATTAAAAAAAAAAAATTTGTCGTTATTTTTCCCTTCAAAGTGTTTTTATTTGTAAATTTTTTAAGCTTGTGGCTGTCAATAGATCCGAAATAAAATTAAATTTCAATCGCTGCTTTTGTGTGAAGCCTTAAAAGATGGATTGCACTAGATTATGACACCGTAATCATTAATAGTTGACATGAGAATTTATCCTGGTAAACTATATCGACGCTGAATAATTGCTCATCTAACTAAAACTAATTCTTTATATAAAACTCTCAGTTATTATTTAATAAATGCATGTATTTATAATAAATTATCATGCAGTAGTCGATAGGTATCCATACCATATACATACATGTCCACTAATGTGTATTATCAAACACAATAACACGAAATTAAATATAACATAAGCTTGGCAAATAAATCATGGTACACCCCTCAGCATAAATACCTGTGTTACGTAACAAAGTGGATATAATAAAGGAGCGGAAATACTGCTATACACGGGTATGACGTAGGCACGGAAGTGCGCACACGTTGTTTGCCCAGCGTAAGCAAACTTGTGTACAAATTAACCTTTACTCACATACCCATCACTCAGATTACTTATAGTACGTACCTACAACCCACAGGTCGCGTGTATGGAGTATAGAGTGATAGGGTAACCAGGGATTTCGTTGGGTCTGCGGTACTGTGACGTCACACCGGTCAAATTAAAAATAATACTATCTACGACTCTTACTACTTACCCAATGGTGCATAGGATACTACACGGGTACATCAAGTGCGGAGAATCTTGATAATTTAATGCATGAAGGCAAGATGATCAGACTAACGCTTCTGCGCCAGTCCAAAGTATCATATGATATATTTGTATGTAAAACACACATATGTATCAATATTTTATATTAATCCCTTCAAGAATCGATCCCCTAACCTTCTGCGTGATAGCCCAACATTCTAACCACAAACAATACTACATGGCAAACATACCAGTACATTTTCCTAGTAAACGATTTATTTATTATTTACATTTGTATAAGTATAAAAAAGCAAAACATCGAACACAAACAATTAATAACATTGATAATAAAAAATAGGGTAGAAAAAACAGTTATAAAATACCTTTAGAATTTTTTTATTAAAAAAAAAAAATTAAGAAATAAAACAACGTATATATATATTATCTGCCACCTTCCCAGCAATACGAATAAACTAAATTGATCAGCTAACAGGGTCATCATTAAAATATTTACAGTAACTTGACATTAAAAATGCAAAAAAAAAATACCAATTGCCGCTATTTAATGTTATTTACCATGCTACTGGCAGTTATTTAGTGTTATTGTGACCAGAGATTTAAACAAATCATTCGCCGCTTGAATATTCGTAATTAATAATAACAATAATAATAAAAGTATTTTACTAACGCCCTAGTTTTAAAAATTATTGTTATTTTAAAAAAATTGTATTTTATATAAAAAAAGTAAAAAAATAAATACAGCTAGGTTCTAATTTAGAATGTTGATAGATACATCATATCGAATGCATTTATGAATTTTTCTATTGAAACCTACAAATTTTTGGAACTATGAAGGTTTTTATAGAAATATCGCTTTTTCGTAGTTTACTATCTAATATTAAAAAATAATTTTCCCTACTGACCTCATGAAGGCTACAAAATGAGCTTTTCCGTTTCAAATACAAGTTGAAATGTTCGTAGAAGCTATTTCACGTAGTCATCGTAACTCCTGTGTGACGTAGTCAAGCGTAGACCCTTGAAGTCTATATCTGGGCAATATCTGTGGTGAGCGAAAGCCTTATTCTGGAGTAGTTTGATTTTCTTTGGGAGTGGAACGGTAATTTTTTTTGGGTGATTAATTTATCAGTGATTAATTCATCCCTTTGTATACAATTTCTAACACGTATTTATACATTTTCAATTGACTTCGTTTCTGTTTAGTGTAAAGATGCCCGAATTACTCAGTTTTTGTTATTTTGTTGGATTTTTATTATTAATACTGTGTAATTATTTTATACGGTATTTAAACTGTTATCCAGAACTGGCGATCGACTTGTCAATAATAGAATTTTCAAACAGTACAACAGATGCCAACATATTTTAAAAATATTTAACTAATGTAGTATTGCTTTCATATAATTTAACGATTCACTACTGTTTAATGCTAAGGAGAGCAACTCATTAATTAACTACTTAACTAATCTTTTTGTTTATTAAAAAAAAAAATATGCACTTGACCTTTAAATATATTTTTTAAATGTTTTTTAGATTGGTAGAATACTGTTTATTGCGTATTTCTCATTAAATTAGCGAGATTTTGACTAAATCAACAAAATGCACAATTCATTCATTCCCTTATCCGCGCCTAATAGTACATAGGGCACTACATAAGTAGTAGTTACAGCATTGCAGTGTATTTTGATTTTTAAAAAATACATGAAGTGTTACGATCAGTCTTCACTTCGTGCTGCAAGGAAACATAATGTATAAAATATTAATGTAAAAACTTACAATTTTAAAATTTAAAAAATTGTTAACTATCAAAAAAATTGAACCCACGACTTCACTACTAACCGTTATACCACGAAGCCGACGTATTAATAAAAATTGGTTTTCAATTCAGCTTTT
>JAGVSP010003099.1:0-25500 GCA_022494985.1 Micrasema minimum | reverse complement strand
TTGAATTATTTTTTTTAATCTCTTGAAGGCTTTCATAATTACCGCAGATTCATAAAATTGCACCAATTATTATTAAAATGCTTTTCTTGTATTGTTTTTTTTATGGATAGTCTTAAGTTGACTACATAAATTATATATGATTTGCAAAAAATTATCGAAACAAAATCAACTTCTTACTCAATTTTCTCGAAAAATATGGATCAAATCAAAAAATTTTACTCAACAAAATTAACTCCAAATATGATGTAGATTCTCTGGTTTCCCGCTTGTACTTTGAGTTTTTTGACCATGCATTGACGTTGTATTTTATTTATTTATTTTACATTTATTTATTTACAATTTTAGGGGGGGAGGGGGGGGGGGGGGCTGGACGCTCCTCCTAGGGGTGACCAAGACTTTACTATTTCTGAGGAATCATTTTTCTTTTTTTTATTTGAGAAAGGACATGTTTTTTTATTGAAATGGGTTCTATTAACGATACTGAATTAGGTTTTTTTTTTTTACCTGACTAAAAAATAACCCTGTATATTGAGTGTTAGAAAGGGTGTGTGTAGTGTGTATGTATAGAAAGAGAGAAAAGATAATGATAGAAGGAAAAAAATGTAAAGTAGTGTGAAGTTATGTGAAGTAAAAGAGTTTTAAAAAATATCATTTTATTTTGACATTCAACTACTGGCAACCCCAAAACCCAATTTTTACATGATTACGTTAGTGTTGGTGATGGCGGCCGGCCGAACAGTTTTATCAATTCAAAAAAAGAAAATGTTGGTTTTGACATTTAGCCCGCGCCACAAATAGAATGTTAGTAGTTGTTAGCGAGATACACCTTGTTCTGTATTGTCAGTGGTTGGCTATTATCAGATCCGCGGGAATGTGTCCAATCAAATTCCTCTGTTCCCGCGCGCTAGTGAATTAGATATTCAAAACTAAGACTTGTCTCAGAACTTTAAAGCAATGTTCATTGCTTCCTCGTTCATATTCCTACACTTTTTATGGGGCGAAAAGTTCTTTCTATGATTTTTAAATTTATACGCTTGATGACTTTAAATCATAGGTTCCCAGACTTATTTGACCCATGGCCCCCCTTTCAGACACAAAATTACACAAGGCCCCCCTGAAAATTTACCCTTTTTAAATGAAATAAAACATAAAAATGTAGTAAACTTACTTTTTATACATTTAATTATACATAGTGTCATAAATAAGATACGCGAACGCTTAAATTGTTGAGTTATTAAATATCTATTAAATAATCCAAATGAGAAAGACAAACCTGATGTACCACTGTCAATTACAAACCTAATGTAAAATCATCAAAAAATGGAGTGAATTTTTTAATTTCAGAAAGGTATTTTGAAAGAAAAAATTAATAATAAGGTAATTATTATTAGTAAATAATATCATAGACAATGTTAGCCGACCGTCATAGGCCCATATCGGTCGATTCACGAACTACATGTGTAGGTACGCATTTGATTTGAAACATCACAAAATCATAGATGATATTTATTATACGTATGTATATCCTGTAATAACAGATTTTTAAAAATTGTATAAGGTAATAAATACATTTTAGCACCCCTGTTTGCTTCCCAGGGCTCCCCTTCTCTCCCAGAGCCAGAGAAGGCCCCCTCAGATCTCTCCAGGGTCCCCCGGGGACCCAGGTGGCATAATTTGGGAATATATGCTTTAAATGATCATCAATCCTTGAAAACTTGAATACTCGGTGTTGATTGTTACTGGCTTTGTATTTTAAAGTAATTTATATCGAAATAGTGCCGCAGCATCGCTTTTTCTATAAAGGTGATAAGTCGCTTTCAACAGTCGCCTCCTGAACTTATAATCTCAACGAAAAATCAACCTACTTACCGCCATAAATCGACTAAGATCAAAAGAGCAAAACAAATAAACAGCCTAGCGCCTAGCGGCTTCCCATTTGTTGGAGGAAAATATCTCAGGAATTTTCGTTCTAGCGGGCAACACCGGCCGCGTATACTGCCGTCCTAAAAGTAACCACCGTACCTGCAAGTTTCAAAATCAAATATAAAACATAAAACGCTTATAATAAAAAACGGCTAAAATATATATATATTTATTTATTTGTAAATTTATTTTCAAAGGAATTATTTTTTATTACAAATGAATACAATAAAAAACACATATACATTTAAAAAAAAAAACAAAAATCCCACCAAGGCATAGCCTGTTTGTGGGTATACTGTGAAAGTCAAACAGTATGCACGTGGCAAAAGAGAAAAATAAAGTCATGTAAAAATGGAAAAATAACAAATAATGTTAACAAGATAGTTTAAAAAAAAAAAATACAAGATATTAGTATTTTTATACCGGAATAATAAACGCGTACAATATAAAACGCGTTTAATATATAACTCCTACAATATAAAATGAGAATAGGTAATATAAAACAAGCATAATAATATTTTGTGTCCCGCATAGTGTGGTGATTAGCGAGTTGGGTTACCATGCATCAGGTAGCAGGTAGCATCGACGAGGAATCGAACCCGAGACCTCATGCATGATAGTCCGACGCGTTAATCACTACACAACAAGAGCGAACAATAAACACGTCAAAATATCATATTTTTAAATATCCTAAAAAATGTGCGTTAAAAGATCATTTATAGGTATTTATAATCTCAAATATTAGATAAATGATTATTTTACGCCGATTCCGAATTTGGATACTGTAATTTATTTTTCACAAAAATGTCGAATGCGGTGGTTAGATTAAGGACGGCAGTATAGTCGACCACAGATGAATATTAATAATTATTCTTATTAATAGTTTCCCATACACTATGAACTAGTTTTGTCAAAATATTTTGTTTTTCTGCGGATTACGCTTGTGTTATGCGACAAGCGAACGGATTTATGTGTGTCGTTTTTTTTAAGTTATTATATTATTGGTCGGTTTATAGGTCATTATTTTACGAATAACTGCGAAAGCCGACATTTTGTTGTGTTTTTGGAATGCCATCAATCAGATTAATTTTCTTTATCTGACCAATTCGATGGTTTTAAATGTTTATAGTGTCTTTGCTTACACATATCTAAGCCCTTTGAATTATTACCTATTTGAACAAATGTGTACGTGAAATTTATGTTAGAAGCACTCACTTTGTAGTTATTAATTATAAAACTATGAAAATGATAAAAACTTTGTTTTTAACTACTTTTTATTAATATAACTCCCGACTGTTTTCGAGGCAACACGTGTCTCTTTATCAAGGGTACAAGAATGTACCCTTTGAAGATAAGAAAAGTTTCCCGTCAATAATTTTCTTTAGGCGCCATTGCGTTTCGGTTTTTTGTCAACCCATGTTTTTTCAAGATTGAGAATAGATCAAAAATAGATACTCGATTGTTTAAAATAATATTAACAACTATATCATCATGCTCCAGATACCAATGAGATTATTGCATTTAGAAACACTAGAAAATCATTGTAGGTAATCAATTACCTACCTCCACATGCCCGAGTTTCGCTTTCTGCCATCATTGGCATTCCAAATTCTAATGTTCTTATCCTTAATAATTTGAAAGCAATTCCATAGAAAAAAAAGGGTAAAATTATTTTAGTTGGACCAGTCTCCGCTTCGGCGCTAGCGTCACATGTAGCATAAACAATTTCCAAGGAGTTTCTCGGCGCGAACAACAGTTCACAGACATTTTTATTATTTTATACAATAATTACATCTTAAATATAGCGGTCTATTTTGGACTGACCAGATTTACATACCTACGATGATTGTTAATTCTTTGGAGTTTCACGGACATTCTGATGCTATGCGATAGCGTTTATATAGGTTACTGTGCTGTTTCGATAAACCTGTATTTACTTTTAAAATGTGGAGGCTCATTGAAAGGAACAATCCACTTTACTTTCTATGATCCTCACTTTCCGTTTTGTATGAGCTTAGTCTTTCATTTTTTAGGTTGAGTTATGATATCCTTGGCCTTTCCCAGACGACTTTTAATCGGGGATCCTAGGCTATCAGTCATTATAGAAGAGGAGGGATATTGGGACATTCTTTTGAGTGTTCACTTTTTTCAGATTATTGGTGGTCGCATACGTAACTCAGAATTTTCGATGGATTAAGGTCTGTTCGCACCTGATAATTAATAAAGGTGTCAGCGGAATAAAAACAAATAGTTTAATAATTGAAGAAAAGCGTCACATTTGGTTTTTATATTATAATCGTACTTTTTCGCAAAAAAATACATTTGAAATTGAGTTTTAAATGCAGTATTGTTAAGAAATAAATTCCACGTCGAATGATGCGTCAATTTTCTGAAATAAACTTTATTGCATATAAAGACATCCGAAAATATTATACGCTAATGACACTTATTCTAAATTCAGTTCCAAGTCCTCTATCTCCCGAGCTCTTGTCCAATATACATGTTGCGTTTATCCAAATACAAACTAATCGAGGAGAAACGACCATAGAAACGTCAATATATAAAAAATTGTTTACATAATACATGTAAGGTTATAAAATTTTTATTTCAAAGAAAATAAGTAACATTATGGCATGAAAATGTAAAATCGAGTTTTTTTTTTTTGTTGAGAAATCTGCTTATTTTGGAATCAATTGTACCACCAAAATAAGGCACGAACCAGGTCATTGTATGGGCCTGTTTCCCATATCGAAAATTTATTGTTAAGTTATGGGTAACATTACATCACCCTGTATATGGCTCAATATGGCTCTTAAAGAAAACTAGCACTAAACACGCGCGGTGGCAACTTATCCAATCTCCACTTACTACTACTCTCTGTCCATTGTCATAATTTTCACGGTGCATCTTTTCTCTATCTTCATTTATAAAGTTGAAAATAACGTGTATTAAATGTGTTTTTTCAAAATATTTTTAAATTATCGGTTCAATCATGACTCTAATGAAGGCCTTGAAATATTTAAAATATATGTATATATATTTTAAGGAAGATATTCAATAAAAACCTTCTCCTGTAAAATGTTGTTACTGGTCGATAGAGTACTTAAGCACTCGGGCAACGATAGGGTAGAAAACAATAGTAGTGGTAGCGCATTTAGCTATCGTGCATGAGGTCGCGGGTTCGATACATGTGATTTTCATATAAATATTTCATGTGAGATACCTTGGTCTGGAACTGGAGCGGATGACTTATCACCCTACCTTCATGTAATAAAATGATCAAGATACACTGCGCTTAGTGTACTGATGCAGTGCCCTATGCATCATGTAGTAGAAGTAGTAGTAGAAAACAAAAAATTAAAATATAGTAGCTTGAAAT
Source organism: Micrasema minimum (assembly GCA_022494985.1). NCBI lineage: Eukaryota > Metazoa > Arthropoda > Insecta > Trichoptera > Brachycentridae > Micrasema > Micrasema minimum. The sequence goes on along the minus strand of JAGVSP010003099.1, from coordinate 20,198 downwards.
ATTTTTGAATGATATCTGAGTATAGACACCGCAACAATGTGTAAGTTAGCTAAGTTATTTAAAAAAAGGTGTCTGCCCCCATTTTGTTTGAAACTTTACCCGTTCAAGATTAGCTCCGTTCTGTTGCAACACCGTCCGCCCGAAGGGATATATCTTCATCCTCCGACGTCACTCGGACGTCATTCTAGGGCCGATGACGTCATACGGGAAGTAGGGCTATTTCTGCACCGAATCCCTACGCCTCCTCTGAACGCGGCCGAGTGATTTGTGGTATTAAGAAAGGGTTAGGACTATTTTCTGCTCAAGCAGGTGTGAGATAAATTCAGTATTTTGAATTAATAAAATACTATGAATACGTCGTTAAAATAATCAAAGTGCAACAAGCATTGATTATTTACATGAACAAACATGTAAAAAATAAATAAAAGGAAATGGTAAAACTATTCGGGACAGAAAACTGTACAGTTTCTTCTGCAGTTTGCAAACTGTCCCGTATACCTAAAGCGAAAACTGTGCGGAATATTGAATGGTCCGTGCGACATTTAGCTGACCTGACAATAATAAAGGTTTTTTATGTAAACGTTCAAGTAGATATTGAAATTTATATTGAATGCTTCGAAAAACGAAAAAAACTTATAACATGTTTACATTATTAGCTGTATTAACACTTTCCCGTGTGCAATCACACGATACTGTCGATGCATGTCAAAAGACACGCTAAATACGTGTAATACAGACTGTACAGTTTTCTAAACAAGAAACTAAGTTAGTATCTGAAATGCCAGGCCGGGTCCCCTCGCGACAGTTTCTGTCAATTATGGGGTTTATGTTTTCATTTCACAGCGGGTCCTAACAGTTTCAAGCTTTCCACTTATATTGGTATTCTGATGGTTTTAATACTTTTTATATTATCGTTTTGATCTTCTAAACCTAAGGTTCATTTCATACGTAATACGTACCGTGCCGTTCTCACAAAAAATAAGAATAATTCGCAAAAGGAGTGGGCTATAAGCTATATCTATAGACTTCATTCACAATAATAACCCTTTCCTTGTCACAGTGCAAATTTTGTACATTTCACGTCACGGATGTTAGATGTGTTAGTCTGTAATATCAGGACAAATCCTGTGTGATGTATTGGTATGTGGCTTTAAGTAAAACACGACAGTGACAATTATGACGGGTTTTATTGTATAATCTGTTTGACTGACTTTGCTCCTCAGAGCTCTAACTCGGAATGCAGGCACACAGCAGACATACTACTACAAACACGCATACGATCGTACATCTTCTGTCGCCCTCACACACAGTCTCTTTCACACACATATCTCACATCCTGGCAGTTTCCCCCAATGATGAAGCAGGTGTTCTCGTTCCAGAGCGGGTCCTGCGAGAGCCTGGCGTCCCGCGAGCGGCTGGCGAGTTCGGAGTCGGAGCTGGAGACGCCCGAGGAGCTGTGCCCCCGGGGGGCCGCGAGGGTGCCGGCGCTGGTCGGCTGCTGCCTCGAGCACCTCAGGAGACACGGGCTGCGCACGCTGGGCCTCTTCAGGGTGTCGGCATCCAAGAAAAGAGTGCGGCAGGTAAGACAAAATACATAGCTTCATCTTTACTATAGCATTTGAGTTGTCTATTTTCAAAGGTAATCTAGTTATTTAACAAATCAAAGGAAAAATAGAAAAAAATAATAGAAAAATAATGTACCAAATGCGCGATTAAGACGCCATAGAACATTTTTCGTTGAACTCACTAAGAATAATATGGCATATTTCAACCCCTTATTGCGCATGTGTAGATTGTATAATAAAATTGAATGTAATAAAATTGATATTTTTGTAAATAACCCAAATTATTTTAAAACTACATGTCTAGAATTATTATTAGTAGATACATAATAATATAGTAAAAATATTTCTTTTATTAAAGATATTGATTATTGTTTATATGAATTATATATTATGTACGTATGTATATATTTTATTAGTATTATTTTTATGATTGTTTCTTCATAGCTTTTATGTGCATAATTATAGCGCCTATTTTTTATTGTAAATATTTAATTATTTTGTAATAAATAACATTTTCACCTGTATATATAACTGGAACATTCACGCCTGTGAATGTTCTGTATATGTACGGAAAATAAATAAATATGATAAGATAGCACTTACGATTTGAAAATAAATAGCAATAAAACTACTGCTAGATTGTTGCTAAAAAAAAAATCGCAATTGCTATGTGCATTCATCAAATCAATCCAAAAACAAATAACCGTTCGCTCAGGATTTGAACCCGGGTCTTTCTGATGACCGGTCAGCTTCTCTGTCCACTGAGCTAAACGATCGGATACATACGAGTATCTCGGGATTTCAACGAAACTAACTAACTAACTAACCATCACGCCATTTTCCCGTAGGGGTAGGCAGTAGGCAGAGAGGATAGAACGCCACACCACTCTGTCCTGACAGACTTCCTTTGCTTCCTCTACATTCATACATCTTCTCATGCACATACGCCGATTATTCCGACTTTTCACGTGACCACTTTTAAGTACTTGACGTACTTGGTCAAGCCATGTCTTTCTCGGCCTTCCGCGGCTTCTACATCCAGGCACACTTGCATTTAAACTTCTTTTAGCCGGTCGCGTTGCCAAGCACCATAGATGAAAGGCATACTTTGACAAATTTAGTGTTTCGTTTTATTGCTTTCACAAATTGATTTAAAGCAAATAAATGGCATGATAAATTGTGCACAAACAATTAAAACTCTATAAAACTAAATTATTTTAGATATTATTGATATCTCAACAGAGACAGAGAAGCTCTGGAAACGAATGTGGGTTATCTAGGCGTTTACAGGGCTTATGACCTGTCATTGGCTGGGTTAAGTGGCCACTTGACGTAATTACAACATTCCCCATTCCGCCTGTCATCTGACAACCATGTATGACAAATTTTGAAACTTGTATATATCTAAGATGTACAGAACTATCCACTTGCGAGTTGTTTTTTTTTTCGACAGATTTTGAATATTATTAATATTCTTTCTCTATAGTGACATCTATTGAGAATATTGTTAAAGCATTTTTTTGGGCGATCTACTTTATTGGTGTAAGTAAGGTTCGAATGGGGAATGTTGTAATTACGTCAAGTGGCCACTTAACCCAGCCAATGACAGGTCATAAGCCCTGTAAACGCCTAGATAACCCACATTCGTTTCCAGAGCTTCTCTGTCTCTGTTGAGATATCAATAATATCTGATATCAACCCAGCATGGGTATAATCCAGTTATTTGTCTACAAGTATTTGTATTCATTCAAAATGTTGTTTTAAATTATTTTACTTTTACTTTCAGTTTTGACGTATTTTCCATATTTAAAGCGGTAATTGATAATCCCGATCGATAACTTTTAACGGATGTTACATTGTGATCGCGAAAACGTTAAACATCCATGGTAAGAAATCGTTATCACGTCGCTTATTAGCACGTCGATAGTCATCTGTGATTGAGCTACTGGGTGGCTAATTAATGGACTAATGGAAACACGGCTGCCAGTGATTTGGGTTTATTAAATGTAAACAATGTTATCAGCAGTATGACCTGATCCAAGATATGAGATAAATTGAAATAGTACGACGTAATATTTAAATATTGAGGTTTGACATTTTCATTTAAGACCTCATCCACGGTGCATGGTATCCCGATGTGCAACTATTATACCATAGACTTCGACAGTATTATGGCAAATAATTCAATGTTACGCGGATAATTTTACTTCAGAATTCAACGTGTAATGATGAAGCCCCGTAAGAGAGGCATAATATTTCAAGAAAACTCGTTGAATTCTAAATTTCTCAACTCTTTGTTCATATTTTTATCTCCGTTTCGCGATTATTTACAAAAGCGTTCACTGCCTCATCTCACCTTGCTTGTCGATTGTAAAATTGGTTATTAAACGATTCGCCACGTTGCCAAACCGTGACGCATCTATAATCCACGATTTGATCGTTAAATCGCACCTACCTTATTTACTCTGGCAACACTGCAATGGCGGCCGAGGTCTGACCTAAACAAACTTAATAATCCAACGTTGATATTACAATGTTTATTATTATTTTGACGATTATAAATTTAATCCAAGCTTTGTAGACAGATTTCGGAGGAGCGTATTGAGGGTATTAGACACAAAAGCAGCCAACTCCCACATTAATAGGTATTTTTAAAAAAGAGACAAAAGAAACTGAATAATTTGTTGTGAATCAATGGTAGGTATATCCTTCCCCAGAAACTGATAGTTCACGTTCAGCCAATGAGTAAAATAACAATGACTCATAAACCACCTTGATCATCAAGATACACTGCACTTGGTGTACCGACGCAGTGCCCTATGCACCACTGGGTGCGGTTAAGAGAAAGTAGTAGTATTAGCATAAACCATCTTAGTTAAAAAATAATCAAAAGCTTGTACCTGTTGGTTTTAATTTTCAACCGAGTTGGGTTAAAATACACGAGGTCACGAGGTCAATATTCAAGCGGATGATTCGATACGGTACACTGTTTTACGTTAAGAGAAAAAACTTCATTACAAACTTTTAATAGTATGATTTTAAGACACAAATCCATATTTGCATCCTCAGTTTATGGTTATACGAGGTCTGTTCAAAAAGTATCGCGAATTTTGAATTTCCGCGGCTACGTATATTTGATTTTGGATTTTTTTGTAGCGTTATGTTGGTACTCACGTCCCTTACTTATGCTGACAAGGTCGGACATTTTGAATGTTTAGTTAATTTTTGACAGCTGTTTTGCTTGGATGTGTTTTGGCTCGTCTTCGATTTTTGCCTATTCCAAAAAATGGATCAAAGAATCTGTATCAAATTTTGTGTGAAAAACAAAATAAAGTGCGCGGACGCATTCCGAATGTTGACTGTGGCATATGGTGAAGCTACCTTGGACCAAAGCAACGTTTATCGGTGGTACAAAATTTTCTCAGAGGGCCGAGAAGATGTGAACGACGAAGAACGTGCCGGACGCCCGAGCACGTCAACAACAGACGAAAACATTGATAAAGTGAAGAAAATAGTATTAGCCAATCGTCGAATCACCGTTAGAGAAGTTGCTGAGGACCTAAAAATATCGATTGGCTCGTTGCATTCGATTTTAACCAATGATTTGGGCATGAGTCGGGTCGCCGCGAAATTCGTGCCAAAATTGCTCAATTTCGACCAAAAACAGCATCGCGTTAACATTGCTCAGGAGATGTTGGACTCGGTCCGTGACGACCCAAATGTGCTCCAGAGGGTCATAACTGGTGACGAATCATGGGTTTATGGTTATGACGTGGAAACCAAAGCTCAATCATCCCAATGGAAGCTGCCGCATGAGCCAAGACCGAAAAAAGCGCGCCAAGTTCGGTCGAACGTGAAGGTTTTGCTCACAGTTTTCTTCGATTGCAGGGGCGTGGTGCATCATGAGTTCTTGCCACAGGGTAGTACGGTCAATAAGGAATATTACCTGCAAGTTATGCGCAATTTGCGCGAAGCAATCCGCCAGAAACGCCCGGATTTGTGGAAGAAACAAAAACTGGCTTTGCACCATGATAACGCCCCTGCTCACACATCGTTGCTTGTGCGCGAATATTTGGCCAAAAACAAACACAGTAATAGCGCCGCAGCCACCGTATTCCCCAGACCTGGCCCCCTGTGACTTTTTCCTGTTTGCAAAACTGAAGAGGCCCATGAAAGGACGACGCTACGCCACGATTGAGGAGATAAAGACGGCATCGAAGGAGGAGCTGAACAAGATCACAAAAATGATTTTTTTAAGTGCTTCGAGGATTGGAAAAAACGTTGGCATAAATGTATTATATCCGAGGGGAATTACTTTGAAGGGGACAAAATAGATATTCATGAATAAATAAATACTTTTTGAAAAAATATAAAATTCGCGATACTTTTTGAACAGACTGCGTACATGAAAGTAATGTCGACGAATGGACGAATTACATACAAATACCATAAAACTTTATTGTGGACGTAGCTGCCTTTGCTACCAAATGCCTCGTTCAAACTATTTAGTTCGTGAAAATTCCGCGTGGGAGTGCTGCAGTCGTTTGGTCGGTGGGCGGGAATAATGACAGTTGATTGCCTTAAATAATGTTTTGGGTTTTCTAGGCGATTATTTCGGTCATTTGTGAAAGGAATCCATTTATTCAAATTAAACCATTCGATTGACGTTTATATTTACAGCGGATGAGAGTAAATTATATTATTTATCGAATTTCATTGATGAAAACGGCGTTCGCTTTGTATCACGTCAGGGTTATTAAATATACTTTTTTAAATCTTGAAAAATTTTTAATTTGTTGCTGTTTATTATGCACAGAATACACAGACAAAAGAACTAAGAAAAAATAATATGCTATATTTTTATAATTATTTCCCTTCTTCTTTTTCTTTTTCTTTTTTTTGTATTTTTTTAATTATCTTTTTCTCTTTTGCCTCGTGCATGCTGCTTGAAAGAGTGTGAACACATTCACATTGACTTTGACAGTATACCCACAAACAGGCTATGCCTTGGTGGGATTTTTGTTTATTTTTTCTTATGTTTATGTGGTTTTTTTTTTGTAAACAAAAATTTTTAAAGGAAAGTTAAAAAAAACGTATATTAAAAAAGAATTTTAATAAATGTTTAATAAATTATTTATTGATAGCAAGAAGATATTGTTCATAATTATTTCAAAAACCATCAAATTATTTCATTTCCAATCGCTAACAAAACATAATATTCCGTCGTTATCGATACGTTTATCTATTGTTGTCTCTTTTGTTTATAATATACTATAATTGGCCGTACAATATACTATAAGGGTCGAGAGCTTCAAATACCTGGGAGCGTACATGACAAAGAACTGGGAGTGCGGCTTGGAGTAGCGGGCCCCGCATTTAACAGTATGAAAGCTGTCTGGAGATCGGATATTTACTCGGTTAAAACAAATTCCGCCTTTACAACTCCTGCATCACACCTGTTCTCTTCTATGGCTGCGAATCGTTCAGCAGACTTCTGAGTTTTGAGAAAAGGTGTCTTAGAAGAATTTTAGGTGTGCGGTGGTTTGACTTTGTAAGGAACACAGAGGTGAGGCAACGGACACAGCAGCCCTTGGTATCTACTGCTATCCGGCGAAGGCGTTTCGGCTGGCTAGGCCATATACTACGTATGCCTCCCGAGAGCCTTAACCATGCTTGCCTATTTTACAAGGCATCAGGTTCTCGGCGTCCTGGTCGTCCACTGTTGACAATTCGTCGGCAGTTTGCGTCAGAGCTGCGGGACGTAGACTTGACTTGGGAGGATGCACGGGAGCTGGCGGCCGATCAGCCGGCAGTTTGTGGATTCCATATGCACCACATAGGGAGCGGATATGGTATAATGAATGAAATAAAATGAATAATTGGCCGTGGCAGCACAACGCAACGCAACGGTTGCTATAGGGGCAAAGTATATCTTTAAGTTTTTTTATGGGGAAATGTTCTTAGGGCGTTCCCGTCATTCTTTGACGCTACCATAATAGTTTAACCAAGTGGCCCAACACTGGCCACGTTTTGTGCGAGTCCAGTTGCTCGATCACAGATCAGTACCGACTCGGTAATAAGCGACGTGATAACGATTTCTTACCCATGGATGTTTAACGTTTTCGCGATCACAATGGAACACGCGTTAAAAGTTATCGATCGGGATTATTAAACGAGGGCATACTAGTCGCGAGCCATTTCCCGAGGTATATCTTATTCGCACAAATCTTCATTCAATCTTTATTATAATTTAGCTGGTTTTCGGCAAGCCAAATATTGAGAAAAGCAGTCGACATAATAAAAAAATCCGACAAGCGCGATGATTTGACGTTTGACGTATGGCCGCGATATAGCGTAGATCGGCTCCGCTCGGCTCAGATCGTCAATGCTCGGCTCAGCGATCGCGGTATTGAACGGTATGTCATTGCGATCGCTCAAATCGTTAGCGTTAGCATGTGATTAGCACGTTTTTAAGTACGTCGATAGTTATCTGTGATTGAGCTACAGCGGTCTTGTTTACACTATGTAAAGGTTACGGGTCACCGGGCCCACAGTATAGATTGCGGTGTGGATTTCAGAATATCTCCGTGTTGAAGTTATGCCAAGCGGCGCGGCACTGCTGCCAACCAACGAGGAGACAAAACGACGGCTCGGAATTCTTGTTAAAATTAAGTTTTGCTTTTGTTTTCCTATTATACATCATATTCATTTTACTAAATAGATTACATTAAATCAGCGTTTCCCAACCTTTTTCAGTCGCGGACCCCTAGGAAATCAAGCACAATTTTCAAGGACCCCCTTAGTAAAAAAAACAGCAATAAATTTTGGGACCATTTACTTTATAATAGTACCTACTACAAATACAAAATTTAAAAAATAATAAAAATACGTTAATAATTAACGCACAATTGGCGGCCTCCGTAGCGTAATGGCTAAGACGCTGGACTCACGATACGGAGGTTCCGGGTTCGATTCCCGGTGAGAACACCAAAATCAAAAGTGATTTTTCTCAAGCCTGGGTGTTTGTCATGTTGTTCCCCTCTGTAATTGGGCCTCCAGTGGCCTGTTGAGGTGGTTAAAAAAATACAAAAATACAAAATACAACAGCAACACCAACACGGTTAATAGGGTCTTATCTTAAAATTTATTCGCTAATATAAAAATATCCTGACCAGACTCTATTAATGTAAAGGTTGGTGTTGCTTTTTTGAAACTAAATAAGTAATGTTTGGGTTGATGTTACTACTCAGTTGTGGTCTCAGATCGGATTCTACTTGAAATCTATTTCTGTATTTGTTTTTAGTGTAAACAAGAGCAGAGAATGCCTTTTCACATAGGTACGTGCTTGAAAAAAGCAGTAAATGTTTTAATGCTTCTCCTGCTAAATCCTTATAATCTTTCTTTACAAAAACCCAAAACTTGATAATGTGGATTCTTTAAAATAACATTTTAATGCAGAATCACAAGCTTGCATAAGCAACTATGCACAAAATGGGTACTTTGCAACAATAATTAGTAAGTACTTAGATAAATGTTTTAATCTTTTTAGATAGTTAAGAGATAGCCTATAAGTGGACGTTATTTTTTAGAAATTAATATAAGTGTATGTCTGTTGGCTGTCCATAAACAAATATTTAAAAAAAAGTTGTCAAATGGTCCAGAGATGTGACTGCGGACCCCCATACATATATTCCACAGGTTGGGAAACACTGCATTAAATAATCCTATCTAAGAAGTTTTCGAAAAAAAATTCAACTTCTTACTCAATTTTCTCGAAAACTATCGTATCGAGTCAATAGAAACGGGTTGTGGTCTAGTGGTAGATTCGTGGATTCCGGATTAGAATCTCTAGGTTGGAAAACTTGTTTCCTGCTTTCTGGCACAGTTATTTCCGACTGTTTGCAAGCAGCCCGAAATGAAATATTTGAGTATATCATAAGAGCCTAAATGTTTATTTAAAATTAAATTTAAATTAAATTTTAAGAGTCATTGGTATCCTGCTTATCTATCGAGTTTCGTTATACCATGTAAAGTATAGGCCATGCCTATGTGGGATTCTTTTCTAATTTTTTCTCCATTGTCTATATATTATAATGTCATAATAATATTTATTTATTTATTTTATTAGCACATATACGCCTGATGGCATTTACATTGCATCAAAATACATTTATTAAGTTACATTACAATTACATTAATTTACATTGCATCAAAAGTACATTTTTTAAGTTAGATTACAATTAATAAATTCTGGCATTAAGATGAATAAACTACTTCAAAAACAAGTTGTAAAAAGTTACAAAATACATATATATATAATAATAATAATAATAATATGTTTTTATTCCAAACCTTGAGGTGGTGAGTGCAAGCCTCCAAGGTTCATATAAAATAATACACTTGTACAACATAATAAGTATCGCATTTTTTTTATATATATTTTTTTTTATTTTTTTTTTTTTTTTTTTTCTAGGGTGGCTTCAGCATTAGAAGCCACCTTTTGTAATATATAAAAGTAACTTTCATGTAACTTGAAATACTACTACTACTACTTTCCCTTATCCGCACTCAATGGTGCATAGGGCACTGCATTGGTACACCAAGTGCAGTGTATCTTGGTCATTTAATTTACATGAAGACAAGATGATCAGTCTTACGCTTCAGTACCAGTCCAAGGTATCACACATGAAATATTAATATGAAAGTCTAATATTAACTTGAATTAGAACGTTTTAATAAATAAATGAAAATTTAAAAAAATACTTATCTATACTTATCATACTTATCTAACCTCGAGCTAGTCCGCTATCTGTAATTTTTTTTTTTTTTTTTTTTAAACTATCTGTACAAGGGCGTACAATGGCAGGTTTATTACCTTTTAGCAATATCTTCCAACCAACCAGAGACAATGTGGTGTGAGTGGATCAAGTCTACAAACCTTAATCACAGCTGTTAGGTTGTCTGACATAATAGAAAATATTTAACTTTGGGAAGTAGGATATGGAATGGAGTTTTGAAAGTACGAGTGGAGAGGGTTAAGAAGGGAGGAGATATATGGAAGGAAATCAAGGTGCTAGGAATAAAAAATGATGCTTCAGACGTCAAAGATTATGAAATAATTTGTTATGCTTCCAGTTAAGGGAGGAATGGGACTGCGGCAAGGAGGGCCCCCTGGAGGTGGATACGTGCCCCCACGACGTGGCCACGCTCCTCAAGGAGTTCCTCAGGGACCTGCCCGACCCCCTTCTGTGTCGGGACCTCTACCAAGCATTCCTGCAAACGCAAAGTAAGCCACCCATTCCCTGTGCTCGGCACCAATATATCGCTATTTCCCATATCACCTATCCTGACGATTATTGTCACATTTCCCCCTCGTCCATACCTCTCCATGATGCAGCTCCATTCCTAGCATTCAGTAGTTGCATTTTGGCTGTGCTGAAGGAACTAACGTTCAGCATAGTACCTAGTTGCGTTCAGTGGTTAACGAAACCGACGTTCACGTTTATCATTTCTATTAAAACTTTGATAAATAAAATATTCGAATCCAGAAATGCAAAGTAATAGTGAAAACGGCTATTTTATTTATTTTATTTTTTATTTTCATTTTTTTAGGAAACAAACAGTACATTAAAATAATAACATTTGGATGATAGTAAAATAAGTGAATAGACCAGTAAAGTTTCCATAAAGTTCCTGTAAACACGATTTGAAATGACATTTTCAAGTAGTTTTATACCGAAAACAATAGTTTTAATTCGACAAGAAACGACATTTTTACATCTATAATTGGGTTCTTCCCGATTTTTTATTTTTTATTTAAAAAAAATTATTGAAAAATTACAATATCAAGGGAATTTTTTTTTAAATTTTTACGATGTCATATGAATTTTTTAGCGCGGTTTGAAATAGCGCTTTTTTCAATCGCTCGCAAAATCCTTCATTTGGCGCGCATGCGGTGTGACGTCACAGCAATATAGGCGCTCACTTCGTAACGAATTTCACGCCTTTCATGGTAGACGGGTATGACGTCATTAACCAATAACGGGCGTTAAAAATCATTCGTATTTTCGTGTTTTTAAAACATAAATTTATAAATGAAAACAACATTTTTGATCATCGTGTTTTATATCGTTGGAATCGTAAAAATATACTTTAAATATTTATAACGTTTTTAAGAATATTTGTGTTATCGGGAAGAACCCTACTATTAATCAGTCACACGTCGCGTTCAATTTACGTAACCATCTGTGTTAAATAATCCAATATTAACAAAAGAAAAACAACATTTTGTGCACTATTTGCTTTGTTTGCGGGTGAACTTTCGGAGAAGATAGTAAACCAAAAAGAAACCAAGTTCATTAAAAAACCACCATGAAAATCTTCGCACATATTTAACGTTTTCTGCACATTATTTCATTAAAAGCCGTGTAAAACGGTCGGCGCGACGTTTGGCTGACCTGACATAACCATATTGGTTATGTTTTTTATGTAAACTTTTAAGTAAATATCGACATATACGCTTTTAAAAAAGTAAAAAAATAAATAACGTATTTACATTATTAGCTATATGAACAATTTCTTGTGTGCAAACATACGATCGCGCTTAAAAAATATACATATTTAGCGTATATTTTGACAGACTGTACAGTTTTCTGAACAAGAAACTGTAGATAAGTACAGAAAACTGTACTACGCTCCCTCGTCCGCACCCAATGGTGCATAGGGCACTGCACGGATACACCAAGTGCAGTGAATCTTGATCATATGTTACATGAAGATGATAGGTCTTACGCTTCAGTGCAGCACGAAAACGTATTCGGTGAAGGCGACCGATACTAAAATAATATGTTTGAAATGATTTCCAGAGATAAGAAACAGACGTTTGCAACAAGAAGCGCTCCAGCTGTTAGTATTACTTCTCCCCTCCGCCCACCAGGACACCCTGAGAGCTCTCCTCGCGTTCCTTGGGGAGGTGGCGGACAACTGTGATGACAGGCAAGAACCCTCAGGTACGTGGACAAAAGTAATCGAGGAAGAACAAGTGTTATAAATACCCCTAGCAACATTCCCATATTTAAACTTGAAGAGCTACAATCATAGACCTGTTAAGTTAACATTAGACAAGCGGGCATACTTCACAAAGCGTGGTAAATTTTTATGAGGACTAGTCTATGGTAAATCCATGGTATAATAGGTTGTGAAATTAATACAGTAGGTTAAGATAGGTTGCGTTTGATAAAATCATTTAAATCAAATAGATATTTAAAAGCAATATTCTTTATAATAGGTTAGGAAGTTTATGCAGTTGGTTAAGATAGGTTGGGTTTAATAAAATAATTTAAAATAAAATAGCTATTTAAAAGCGAAATTTATACAGTAGGTTAAGATTTTTAAATCCAACCAATCACAGCTTTGCCCATTTCTATGCTGTACCTCTATAATCCAAAGAGTAAAAACTTTTGTGGAATTTTGACAGCTCTACCACGCTTTGTGAAGTATCCCCAGACAAGCTATTTTAAGAGCTGTCAAAATTGTATGTTTCATTTGTATTTTGCAGTGAAAAAAAGACAACTGTATACAACTATCTTTTGATATGTTGGTATTGTAGAAAATACTTTAATAAAATCTAAATTAAAATTTTGATACGAAAAAAATATTTTTTACTATATTTTTTTTTTTCAGGGGAATATTTGACCGGAAACAAGATGGATACAAGTAACTTGGCCACAGTGTTTGCTCCAAATATTCTACACTGCATTAAACCAGGAAGTGCAGGAAAAGAAATGAGGTAATCAATCAGGAAAGCAGCTCCTAAATTGAAATATTTGAGTATATCATAAGAACTCGAATGTTTCTTTTTCTAAAAAAAAATATAAAATGCTCTAAAACGCTGTACAATCTACATATAGGTTCAAAAACCTTGGATAATCCTGAAACTGGTGATAATGTATAAAAATAATAATAATAATTGGTCAACTTGTTAAGCGCCATTTTTATGAAAAATCACCTCAAGGGCGCTGTACATTGACATAACTTAATTAATTCCAGACCCAATACAAAAACGTATGCAAAATCTAACGAGAATTTACTAAATGGAAAATTTATGTTACTTACGCAGATGAAGTGCTGGAATCCAATTTGTCTTGCAGCTACAAAGCGCATGGACAGCGGAAAATTCTGCTCTCCACCTACCGCATTTAATTAAAGATAATTTGATAAGTTTCAATTCCAATTCATTATGCAGCTACAAAGCGCATGAACGATTGGAGCTTTTGCTTTCCACTGATATCATTCTCTAACGATTATTTTACGTTTTAATTTACGGATAATGTAATGTAGACTGTAATCATCTTATAAATACTGATCAAAGATAAATAGAAAATAAATAATAATACCAAAGCTTACGAAATCGGCAACTTTATTATATTATTTTTAATAAACATTCATTTCGAATGAAACTGTATCAAAAATACTGTAGTAAATGCACCCTATGATTTAGTACCGATTTTGGACCTTACTTACCCCACTATGGGCCGGCGAGATTCTCATTTCGATATTTTCAAAAAAATTAAAAATTCTGTCTTCAACATGCTTTCATAAATATGATAGGTACATTTGTAAATAACATGAAATTTCGATTAAGGAGACTACCTCATTGCCATATTTATAACAATGTTAATGTTCTTCTAAATTTTCAGTGCAGAAAGAGCGGAGGATAGGATCGACGTGATCAATGTGGTCCGATCACTTATAGAACTCCGCGACAACATGTTTATAGCTGATGCTGAACTGCGCCACGAGGCTTGCCTACAGCTAGCCGCCACACAGCCTGCGGTGTTGGATGCTTTACTTGGCAGGCTGCTGGCCAGCACCATGAGGAACAATGAGTGAGTTTACTGAGCTAAAGTCTGTTTGTCAGGTCAAGAATATCGCTGTAAACAATGAACAGTACAACATATAATATTGTTTTGATTTTTTAAACAATTTATATTAATAAAGGCCCAAAATTGGATAGATTAGAAATACTAGAAATTAATAGAATAAAAAATAACGCCAGTATATTATAAATTAACCAGCAAACAGAATTTTCAAATTCCCCATTACTTTCACCCTTAGCCTAACCTACTAAAATAATCCCTGTAATAAAATCCTATCCTTCCATTACCTACACCCTTCTCACAATACTGCCATTTAACATAGGTTTTTGTATTTTGTCTCATACTGACTCTCTCTAACTCATGTACATTTTTGTTTTTTTCTATATTTCTCACATAAAAATGTTTTTGCCATGTACAATATAATAAAAATTATCCCAGTTCCCCATTACCTACTTTGTTACATTACTGCCATTTAACACATGTTTTGTATTTCGTCTCTTCTTTCTCTCATATTATCTTTTTCCAACTCATGTGTTTAGTATCTAAATTTATTTTGTAAAAACTGCTATTTATACTTTTGTCTTGTACAACATGTTACCAGTCTGAAGATGCCCGTTACAGGGTGAAAGCGCTAAATGGTCAAAATAAATAAAAGTGGAAGTGTACCAAGTATTTTTTATTTAACTTTAATTAGTTATATATTAATAATACAATGTTGTGGTTTTGTGAGCAGGTTGATTGAAGGAGGGCAGAGCGGGGGTGCAGACAGTGATAGTCAGGGCAGTCCCCCTTCACAACGCGAGTGTGGAGTAGGGAGGAGTGTCTCCACCAAACTGCTGCTATGGGTGGCCCTAACGTTGCGATGACCTTCAGGTATTCATCATTATGAATTTATTGAAAAATGTAATAATTTGTCACATCGCGTAGGGGTCACCAATTATCTGGGGGATGTCTCGCGGAAGATATCTGACTCGTGTTGCTCGATCACAGATCACTAGCGACTCGGTAATAAGCGACGTGATAACGATTTCTTACCCATGGATGTTTAAACGTTTTCGCGATCACAATGGAACACGCGTTAAAAGTTATCGATCGGGATTATTAAACGAGCGCATACTAGTCGCGAGCCATTTCCCGAGATATATCTTATTCGCACATATATTAATTCAGTCTTTATTAAAATTTAGCCGGTTTTCGGCAAGCCAAATATTGAGAAAAGCAGTCGACATAATAAAAAATCCGACAAGCGCGTTGATTTAACGTTTGACATACGGCCGCGATATGGCGTTCATCGGCCCCGCTCGGCTCAGATCGGCTATTCTCGGCTATCGATACCACGGTATCGAACGAATGTCACTGTGATCGATCAAATCGTTAGGGCTAGCACGTGGTTAGCACGGTTTTAACTACGTCGATAGTTATCTGTGATTGAGCAACTGATGTTAAATATGAACACCGGTAGATTCACAAATTTCATATTACACATTCGACTACAAATATGATGTAGATTCACCGGTTTTCGGGTTGTACTACGAGTTTTGTTACACCATGTATATGCATAGCAGTTGTGACGCGGATATTACAGTAATTGGTAAAATCTCGTTGATAATTATACCGATTACCGTCATGCCATAGAGTCTCTCTCGGTAAATTCAAGGCATCTTTAGTAAATAGTTAGGATAAAATATGTATTGTAATCCTGCAATTTTTTTTAAAACTGCTAAACTTATTCGTAAAATCATTAACCCCAATTACTGATATCAGATGGAAGCTGGCATTCCAGTAGTCCATGCGCTCTGTAGCTGCAAGATGACCTGGATTCTAGAGACTATATCTGCTCTTAGTAGAATTGGTCTTTCATTAGTATCGCGTTTTTAGTAAAATTGTTTGAATTTAATTTGTACGTGGGTGGGTGAAGCTGAAATTCCAACCGTCCATGCGCTTTGTAGCTGCAAGACGAATTAAAATTCGGTACTTCACCTACGTTTAGATTTAGTATCATTTCTGAAAGAATTATGTCTCAGATCCTTTATTCATAAATTGGGAATGGAATTAACTAAGAATATCAAATGTACAGCGCCCTTGAGGTGATTTTTCACAAAAATGGCGCTTAATAAATTATCCAAAATAATAATAATAATAATGTACGCGTCACAACTGCGATGCAGATGACTCGGTAATCTGGGCCCAGCTCTTTGGGTGGTCCATGGTGGGATTAATTTTTAAAATTTGCATTACTTTTCCATCTAGACAAAGGGACAGGGAACGGGAGGACGGGAGGCGAGATCAAGTAGTAAAAAGCGCTGGAGAGAGGAACAGAGACAGGACAGTAGTAGTGGCTCTCTTTCTTCCACCATGACCATCATCACCAGGTAATGATTTAAGACAATAGGAAAGTGTCCTATATTTTTTAATTACGTAATTTTTTTTTGTGTGAATAGTAATGAATATTAGAATTTTTTATGTGAAAAATTAAAAAAAATAAAATTCAAATGATTCCTTGTTAAAAAATATATATAAACGGATTGACCACAAACGCATCCTTTAAAAGCACCCGTGTCAATACAAATGGAACATAAAATGTTGACAGTTCTCTTTGAAATAGCTTGTCTATACCAATTCCAAGCGTTTATTTTACTTTTGACAGCTCGATTATGTATCGATTAGGGATGTCCTAATACCGAATCGATTTATCATAAAAATCGACTTTATTTATGAAGAAGTTTTAATCAATTCAACACATTTATATTTTATTTTTGCTCAACATTTTGTAGTTTTTTTTTTTTTTTTTTTTTTTTTTGTTTTTTTATTTTTTTTTTTTGTATGTTTATACATACCCAGACGTTTAAAGCAGAGTTTATATTACGAAAGCGCTGACGTATTTTTTAAAAACTTTTTAACAGTCTTTATTCAATAAAAAATATTACAAAAAATACATAATTTCTTTACAAAAGAAACTTTAAATACAGTCCCCGATAAACTCCTTAATTGGAGTTTGTCATCGGGTGCAGGAGCTACAGAAAACCAAAATATGCATAGGACTATTTTATTGTAGTAATGTAAATTGAGAAATTTTGTGTCGCGACAAACAAAGAAAAAAAAACAAAAAGGTTTTAATTTAAATCACAGTTTATATTTTTTCATGGAAAAAATCAACTTGAATAATCCTCGTTGCATAAGTAGGCTCAATAAACATCGATATCGATAAATATCGGAGCTAAAGAACATGTGCTTTAATATCGCAAAGAATAAAACATAAAGTTTTGCATTTTCGGTCTATGGTTTGCCTGTCAATAATTATGGAACTGCCCATCTGTCAAAAGTAAAATAAACGCTTGGAAATACTATAGTGTTAACTTAACAACTTAACATGTCTCTGGTTCAATTGTGATTTTTTTCTATCTGTGTTCAAGAAGCACTGTCATTTTTTAAAGTTTGTCTTTTTCTCCAGTAGGTTACGTGGGAGTCAGGGCCTGAACCAAGATGACCAGAACGCCAGCGTGGTGTACTCCTCGTCCAAGTACTCCTCCGGGAAGGGAAGATCAGATTCCGTGGACAGCAGCGACACCAACGATGTAAGTTCAGGTTCATATCTTTCTACACACATCCATCTCAATGTGTGTGACGTGGCTTTAGTGGATTGTGCTGAAATCAAAGCCTAGATTAAGCATATGGAGACATGAGTAAACAAGACACACGTCTTAGAAAATAAATGCTTAACAAAAAAGGCTAACCATAACAGAATTCTGGTACTAAACCTTATTAATTTATGGAAGCGAATCAAAGAATTGGAAAAAACTAATAAATATAAAACAAAAAAATCACAAACCCAACTGTTCAATCATTTCGTAAATTAAAAAACTTTTGGTTGTCTGTAAAGTCGGTTTACGGACGATAATTTTACGTGATAACGTCATAAGAAAACATTTATGAAAAATAGCATACTGTTATGAATTGAATTGAATTATTATTACTGAATTATCATTATATTGTATAATACAAAACAGGAGTTAATTGAAAATTACATTTTTTTCCATAAATTAACATTTTTTTGCAGTCGTTAATTTAAATATTTGTTTACTTAAATTGTTACTTAATTTACTTACATGTTAACTCGTCAAATTTAGAGATATGTGCGATAATTTTGTTGATCACTCTGATGATTCAGAAGATGACAGTAGACCACTAAGGTAAAACTTTGCTTATAATAAATATTATAATAGTGTAAAAGAATATAAAAATAACTATAGGAAGAGAGATAGATGCGTCACAAACCGAACGGCCGATCGTGCCTCTCTATCGCTTGTTCCGCGCTCTCGCTTGCACACTCGGCTCAGGCGGACAATGAGTCATGCATTTTCGTGTGTGCAGCCGGCGTTCATCGATTTATTAGACGTTATCACGTCAAAAATTAATAAGCGAGATATTATACTCTAAAGTTTGAATTTCACATGTAATCGGTGACGTCATAAATCCAATTTGTCCTATTCCATATTTAAAAAATTACATAGAGTACGTATATATAAACATAACATTCAAAAATGATTGTATCTCGCTTATTAATTATCCGACTTACAAGCGGATTACACTAATGATTTTGTGATTTTTCGCTTTCGATATACAGGCCCATTGAGCTTTTGCTGTTTCGCTTTTAAAATAAACAAATTATAGGTTTTTGAAGGGGAAAATTTCGTTCCTTATTTTAAGATTTGTACAGTTTTCGAACTCCATACTATAAAAACAGAAACAAGAATTTTTCCTTTCATATTTTGTGTTTAAAGTTAAGCTTACTGTGGATTTGCTATGTTTTTGTGTTTTTGGTGAAATAATTGTATTTCAGTTTGGGAACCGTGTCCACCTCGGACATGTTAGCATGGTGGTAGTGCATTTGGCTACCATGCGTGAGGTTTCATATCAATATTTCATGTGTGATACCTTGGATGGAAGTGAAGCGGAAGACAGTAAAATGATCATGATCACTGTACTTGGTGTACCGACTGCCCTACGCACCATTGTGTGTAGTAGTAGTAATTGAAACTGTTATAAACCTAAATAAGTTTAAGTATCACTTGTTTTGAAACCATCAAATCTGTATTTTTGGCGCTTTTCTTAATTTTTATTTTACGCTAAATAATGATTAAAAATTAATAAAATATTGGAATATAAATTTATGCGGGTAGAGTTGGTACTTTACGGTAGGAACCTACTTTTTTTTTCATATATATTAGGTTGAATTCCCGCTAAACTGCTAAACAGTTTTTAAGCAGGGATTTTCTCTCTATTACATTATGAAATATAAAAAATAAATGAACATATATATGATATATAATTATAAAATTTTGAAAAAATAAGGTTTACTAGATATTTTTTTAATACTTCTTTCGTCTTCTTTTTTTTCTCTTCATCTAGTATTTTTTCTTCGGGAAGTCTGTTTAAGATACGTGGGATTATGCATGCCCTGGTCCTGTCTCCGTACACATTTCGCGCACTCTTCTCTATATTTACCTTTATTTTTATTTTTACTTAGCCACATGAAGTGCGTACCTACTCCAATGTCGCGTGACAATTTCTATAATTTAAATATGTATTTTTGATTTAGGGCTACGGGCACCGACGGCGCTCGTCGTCGAGTGAAGCCCCCGTGATCACAGCATCACTGCGGTTGCCGCTCTCCCTCGCGCTGGATGACCCGGACATACCGTACATTGAAGAGGGTGGCACCGGCGGACAGCCTACCGGTCCCCCACGACGGCGA
>JAGVSP010003098.1:0-46744 GCA_022494985.1 Micrasema minimum | reverse complement strand
CTCAAGTATGAAAGTATCTTATAGAATTACTAATTCGAATTTAGATACAAAAAAATCATAAAGATGACAGTTGTTAGCACGCCCGATACATTTCCATGGTCGATTTGACCTGGGGAATCATTGTCTCTGCCAAAAAGACGGCAATACAAGATACGTCTGTCCCGCACTATAATTTGTCACGGGCAAACAAATATTTCGTGTTTTGCCGCGAATTCCCGCCGCGTGGCGCGGTATCCACTTACAGCTTTCGGATTATTCGGGAACAATCAACTTTAATGGTGGGTGTATTTTTACACTTTTGGGCCCATAAACTAAATCAAACCTGAAGCTTTTATAGATGGAGGACAGATAAGGGAATTTAGTAGCAGTTGAACTCTTTTTATGAGACGTGATACAAATATTACAAAGGCATATAAATGTAATCCTTGAGGAACACCGCTGTGGACGCTTTCCTTTCCTACAACTAAAAATATTAAATATCGCTTTTCTTAATTTATTTTCATTTTTTTTTCTAAGGCATTATTTTTTTTTTTTTTTAAATAGAACAGTATTTTCTCACTGAGTAATTTCTAATAAATAAAATATTTTGTGTTTTATTTACTTGTTTTATTACGAAGCCAAGAGACAATAATGAATTCTTAATATTATTTATATGCGGAAACCTTATTGGAAACGTTAACATTTATTTTTGACTTACATTTCCCATTAAAAAAGTCTTTTTTTTCAGTTACTACAATTCGGAAAAACCAATCCTACTATTTGCCAGTTACTATTCTACATTTCCCCATCCGTAAGGTGCATAGGGCACTATATTGGTACAAAATTACAGTGCATCTAGATCACTGTTATTGCATGAAGGCAAACTGATCTCTTACGCTTCAGAACCAGTCCAAGGTATCACACATGAAATGGTTGACCGGAATCGAACCCGAGACCTCACGCACAGAAGCTAAACGCGCTAGCTCTATGTCACGAGGCGGACAAAAAAACATGATAAATATACCACTCTTCATTGTCAATTCGAAAACTAGACAATGTCATCCTTTTATATATTTTGCAGTCAAATACTTACTTTAAAAAATTCTTTTATAAATCGTAGTTGTGCAAGGGCACTGAATACTGTAGTTGTCTTGACATTTTTACATGACTACCCAATTTCAAATTTTTATTTGAAATCTTAAGACTGTAAAAGGTAATCAGTCTTACGCTTCAGAACCATCTCCTTTTCCTTTATCCTACACATCATCCTATTTCCCGGAATCGAACTCTTTATTTTTATTTCTCATATTTCGCTATCTACTTTGAATTGCTGTGAAAAACTATAATTGCTATGCTCTTTTTTTGTATACGAGGTTCATGTACGAACTGTTGTTTTTTCCTATAAATAAATAAAATAAAAAAATAAAATACGTATTTTCATAACATATTTTTTTGGCGTGACTTTTTACATTCAACAGTCGTAGTTGTTGATCTACATCTACAGCCTTCATTTTATACAAATTATTCCATTTCCCATACCCTTGTGTCATCTTTACCCCAGCGAGAGTCACATGTGAGGGTGTAAGGATTTGCATACACGGTGCAAATATTTTATGCACACCAGTAACTGACAGCTGTGATATTGTTTATTTTTCGCCACGTCTTCGAACTGAATTTTTTGGCGAACTAATAAAAAAAATACCGACATACGTTTCTTGGTTTACTTGGAATCTTAAAAACATTTAAAATGAATTTGGTTTTTTGCTGATACAACGTTTTTAATTTTATTTACTTTTTGGTGATCTTTTCAAAATTTAAATTTATAAAAAATACCGTTCATGAGAAAAATGTTTTATAATTTGTGTTTTTTAAATAAATTATTGTTTGAAAGTGAAAAACTTATTTTTGGTCAAATCGTGTTTTTTCTCCTTTTTCAATTTTAAAACTTCTATCTTGTGCTAGTTATTTATTAAAAATTTTCAAAACACGGTGCTGACAGAGATTTTTATTTTTATTTTTTATTAGTTCTCATCTAATATATTATGTATTTAATAGTTTTTTAATTTATTTTTTATAACTAATAGTTAAGAACATATTCCATTCCATAATTTAAAAAAAAAACAACGTTTTCTTTCTGTTTATTCTCTTTTAAAAATATAAATATTATTATTGTTATCGGCATCTCAGAATATGCTCAATCACATTGCCCATTTTTGACGTGCATTTAATTAAAATTAATTAATAAATCATGAAAATTGTACATAAACCAAAACTTGAAATCTTAGTTTCACGTTTTTTAACAAACGATTGTAAATTATACAGTATTAATTTTTTTTAAACGAACGGAAAACAGTTCTTTTAAAAATGTGAGGGTATAAATAGCGTATAGCATGAATTTTACGTTAGTACCGAGCCTTAAACAGCTTGGTAAATTGCTACAACGATTGTATTGTTTTCTAGATTAGCTTGTTGACACAGAATGACCCAAATAAAACGGGTCATTCTAAATTAATTATGATAAATTAGGATGTTGTAACACTCCAGTTACAGAATAGCACCCGTTACGAAACAGAGAAAAATATGCTGGAGTAACACCTCTTGTCGAATGCATATGTCAAACAACACATATAAAAATTGTCACTATGTCATTATGATCTGATCAAAAATCTTCGGAAATACAAAAATTAAAATAATAAATTGGGCAAGATCCAAGAATAACATTTCGACACTTGCAAACGAGTGGAAGCTGTTATAAAAAAACAATAATATAAGTAAATAGCATTGTCACTTTGTCATTAAGTGATGCTGGCAAAAAAATATTGGGATTTTTTACGCGCCATCCTACAGCTTCTGAACACCTGGGGCCTTGATCTTGGGCCAATAGGACATACAAGAAAAGAGTGTATGGGTGTAGCAAGGTGTAGCCTATATAGGCACAAATTACCACGTCTTTCCAGCATAAGCTCCCATGGCATTTGACACGCACATAAGCCAATGACCTTCAGAAGGCGAAAAGGCAAATAAGTATTTGTGTTATATTAAAAGTGATGCAGGCAAAAAAATTAGGTTGGGATTTTTTACGCACCATCCTACAGCTTCTGAACACCTGGGGCCTTGATTTTGGGCCAATAGGACATACAAGAAAAGAGTGTATGGGTGTAGCATTTAGGTGTAGCCTATAGGCGACAAATTACCACGTCTTTCCAGCATAAGCTCCCGTAATAATTGACACGCAGTTTAAGCCAATGAATTGCTTCAGAAGGCGAAAAGGCCAATTAAGTACGTCATTCATATTAAAAAGGAATCAACATTAGAAAAAAAACATTAATACTTCAATATTAAATTAAAACCAACATTAGAAAATACAATAGTTACATATATTAGCACGCAACGCAGACGATGTAAAAATAATACTTTTGTCACATAAAGGCACAAGCCGGCTGAGAAAACATCCTAAATGAACAATAAACAATGTGAGTGTGACGCATCGAACCGTTTATACGCACTTACTAAGGCAAACCCTACTGCTGTAACCTAACACGCCACTTCATCAGGGGTAAAAAACCCTTTCATGTTGAAAAATATTGGTTTTTTCGAGGTTTATGTACTGTTTTTGAATGCTTCTAACACAAGAAAATCAAGATTACTGCGTTAAGTGATGCCAGGATTCAGCCAGTTTTCTAACCATCATAAAACTGATTAATTTATAATCAACATTTTAAGTGTGTCTAAATACGTCTAGATTAAAGCTGGATTTAAATTAAAATTAGATAACTATTGACATTTCAACATAGACGATAAGATTGGAAGGAAATATGGATATCTAGGCGTTTACAGGACTTATACAGGACAGAACCTGTCATTGGTTGGTTTAAGAGGCCACTAGATGTTTTACATCATTCCCCATTTCGCCAAGTATTTGATATTCATCTGTCAATTATCGGAACTTGTATATATACCGTGAAATGCCACGATAACCTAACTAACTAACCACGACGAAGGGGTAGGCTTCACATGTGAAAACTTTATCTCCGTCTGGGATCCTCCGCGTGAGTCCAGCGTCTTACCCATCACGCTATGGAGGCCAACACAGAATTGTATTCAATGTATGGGTATTATAATACTGATCTATTGTGGGTATGTAATTATCATTCTGGTATGTTGCTTACCCCTGAGCAGAATAACTTTGCCTTATATAATATTATGTTGTATGCAAATTGGCTCCCCCTTGTTACACCCTGCGCAAGAAATGATCTTCAGAAGTCTCGGCCGAACAGATTACACGGGCGGTTTATTACAGAAATATATGAAAGTTTTGCTCCATTATTTTTACGCACTATATGAAGTTTCCATTGTTCCCCAATGGGTGGTTTAATCCAGTCAATAGAACTTTGTAAACAACCCTTGGAGAAACGAATTGAACTGGGTTTACATATTGTTTAGATTAGTGGGAATGTGTGACGTATTTTGATGAACCACAATTTAATTGAAAAAGAACATAATTGCCATTTAAAAGGCAACTAACAATCATACCACTCATTCTCGCTCCCACGCCCATATTTTTCAACTCTTTCATACAATTGGTCCATGTATTTGTTAAACAACCATGTGACATCACACATCCCTGTTTGACTCCTGGGATGTCAAACCACGACGTGAATGACCCATTTACCCTTACACACGCTACACTGTCTTTGTACAAGGAAGCAATAGCGCGACAAGGTTGTCGTTCACTCCATACTCAGATAAGACCATCCATAGCTTTTTCCTATCAACACGATCAAATGCTTTTTGCAGGTCAACAAAAGCGCAGAAAAGCTTCCGGTTTTTCGCCAAAAACTTCTCCGACAAATTGCGTAACGCAAATATTTTGATCCATACATCCTCTGCCGTTCATAAATCCACTCTGAACATCCCATATTTTATCCTTAGTCACATTTCTTACTCTCTCAATCAGTATTCTTCCATATATTTTACCAACAGCGCTTAAAAGGCTGATAGCTCTGTAATTCCCGCACTCAACCTTAGAACCCTTTCCCTTGTATAAAGGCATAACCACAGCTCTCCTCCAATCAAGTGGAGTGCTGTGCTCCGTTAGACACAAGTTAAAAAGTTTATGTAGCCATGTGAGGATTATTTTACCACCCGACTTAATAAACTCTGCTGCAACACTAAAAAAAAAATATGATACACCGCTAACTCGGGCGGTGTATCATATTTTTTAAACGAGAATATTTAATAAATGATAAACAAATGTGTTTGATTATCTACGTAATGAACAAAAAGTGCAAAATATGACGATTTTCGAACTCAATTTTAATTCAAAGGATAACTCCGCGATAACCACGCATTAAAGGTACCTTCTGCTTTTAAAAATATTTTTTACAGACAGTTTAACCTTGGGTATATTTTATGTTGTATATTATTTTTAGGTTGATTTTTTTTTATAAAACTAATTTGGGCGTTAATACCTAAGGGACTTCGCTCCCAAAAAATATAAACACTACGAAATCTCTTTTTTAGTATTTTTATCCAATTCTGAGATGCTACTCAACCGAGATTAAAATCCTGGGTGTGTCAGTGCCTGCTGCAATATTAGTTTGAAGCTTGCAATAAAATATGTAAATCCATCAACCAACGAAAGTTTTTTGTGCAAGTTCTATACCACGTATGCTATGAATAATGGCTTCCAATATTTCATACCAATTTAAATTTCGACTGGCCCAAAGTTTTTTGTAATTTAATTAGATAACTTAGGTGTACTTAAAACAGAACGGAATACTGCAATGTTAGGAATTATGTCTGCCCATAGGCAAACATTTGTCTATAACCATTTCACTGTAATAATCTGTCATGGCTACATTGTGTAACGGTTATAGCTAACTAGTACGTAGATCCTAAATGGATATCGATAAATTTATCGACGAAAAAATCAATTTAATCATGATGTAAAAATACATATTTTACAAGTGTAACTTAAAAGGGCTTAAAGAATGAAGTTGAGAAAGGGGCATTATTTTGATTCCCCTTTACTATCTAGCAAATAAATCGAATCGTCAAAATAAGTCAAATCGTCAGGCCCGCATCCATCAGCTCTACCGAAGACATCCGTAGGATGGTCATCGACGGTTTGCCAGGACGGCGTTATCCTCTTTCTCTTTACTTATCGTCTCCTGCGTTTAAATAATCAGATTTCCCAACACATACACCACACTCTACACACATACAACACAACATACAAATGACATAACATAACCACCTTGTTTGCTCACTTCACGTCTTCAGAAATTTCTCTTGTACATTGTGTTGTCCACGTAATTGGTGTTATGTTGTATATGTTACCTCTAATTGAAAATTCTTAGTTCATTGTACCAATTATAGCACTGCGTGCACAACATAAAATATAAATAAATAAAAAAAATAAAAAAATAGTTTATTGAAAAAGAAGATAGCCCAAAAAATCAATACCATTTTAATAGTTCATAATAAAACATTTCTCTCATCCCGTATGCAAAATTGTTGATCGGGAAATCAAAGTATTTATTGCATTTGCATAAAATATACACAAATCTAAAAAAACATGACTGTGCAATTTTCATATGAATGTTGAAGATGGTTTTAATATTTAATTGACTACGCATTTCAATTAAATGAATTGAAATATTGAAAAATTACTTTCCCACGGAGTTTATTAATTTTGATGTAGATATTTACAATTAACGTTCACCAGAATTCAATTTCAATTAATCCAGTTTTTCTATTTTTCTTCTGAATGAACATAAAAATATGAGCAGGAATATTTTTTCGATTTGGGAAACCATTTGAACTGGACAGTTTGTTCACAGAAACTCAGAATAGCAACACAGAAGATAAACTACATAGATATTCAAAATAGAGTTATTGGTCATGAGAGATTTGCTTTGTACTATATGCGATCTCAAAACGACTTGAAAAGACAAAGTATGATGGAAAAAAGGATAACGAAGAATTTTCGTTGATAGTCTGACGAACAAAGAATGTAAATAAAACAAATAGAAAAATTGTTTTTTTGTTCTGAAAAAGTTACGCATGTTTCGGTAATATTTTAGTATTAATAAATCGATGTTGAGGTCAAAAAAACAATTACTTGAAAGATGAAATTTATAACTCACAATTTGAGTACAACAATTGCAAGTACAGCTTTCCTTATCAATGCATAACATATTTTCATTTAAATGCAGTATCTTTTTAATTTCAGGGAAGCTCTTAAAAGTGTATCGGTACACCAGGTGCAGTGAAACTTATATGCAGACAAGACGATCAGTCTTTCCCTTCAATGCCAGTCCAAGGTATCATATTTGAATAGATGTTTTCTCATGGAGCCCATCCCGGGAATTGCACCCGCGTCCTTATGCTTGGTAACTCAACGCGCTAGCCGCTACACCACGAAGAAGTTATCTAATAGACTGGTTACTGTGGAAATCATACAATGTGGGAAATAAAAGTAATTTTCAAAATGTCTCCATGGAATAGGCGTTTCATTCAAGCTAGGCCAATTTGCTGGCTTTTCTACAGTGCACGTATGACTACAAATAAAAAAGCAGCTAAGTGGCTCACATGACTTCGGAGAGAATACTTTCTCTCCGATAGTCATGAATATAAGGTTTTACATTAAAGATATTTTTTGTTGCTATTTTACTTATCATTTTTCGTGATTTTGTTTTTTTACGTAAGTTCTGAGAAATACCTAAATTTACTATTTTACGTTTAAAAAAAGATCTTACAGTATATTATGGTACACAAGAAATCCCCGAGTATAAACTGTATAAAGGCGTGAAATTCATTCCAGTAATGTTTTCCGTATGATTTATCTTTCACACTCTATCATTACCCCCCAATGTGCAATTAATGAATTTTGCGAGCGAACGTACTAAAACAGTGTAACAAAAAACTCGATGTACCGCGCTAGAAACCATTAAATATACATAACTTTTGAGTAATTTTGTATAATTAACATTATTTTGAGACCATATTTTTCTAGAAAATAGACGAACGAAGCTGACTTTTTTCCGATAATTTTTGGCAAATTGCCATCACGTATCATTCAGCCGAGTGTGCAAATGAATACTATCCAACAAGAATACAAATGAAAATCGGCCTGTTTAAATAAGAAATTGGTGGCATCTCGCTTTCACTCCATCGGCGGTATGCGTCCGGAGTAGATTATTTAAAGATTTTATGAGAACTCAAGAAGAAAAATCAAGATGTAGATTCGCGAGTTTTGTTACTCCATGTATTGACTGGACTATGAACAAATATAAACCGCCTTAAACCAAGTGCATCGCGTACATTTCTTCCAAAGTTGGCAGCAGACCAGTTCAATTTTCACATAATGTATTGTGGTGTTCTGAGGAAAGTTTCTGGTAATACAGGGCTGGCTATTGCTCGGGGCGGTTCCTGAAATAGCCCCCCTTTCTGGAATAAATCAAAACCCTCATAGTGCAGTTGACGGCAGCCCTGAGATGTGAGAGATTCGGTTTGCTTATATTCAGAGGGATTTATGTTTTCATTGCGGTAACATATATATTCAAGACATTATGACATACCTAATAATCCTCTTATCTTAAAAATTATTTTTTTGATACCTTTCCCAGTACAAATTTGTGTAGAGAATGTATCTTGTTTGATGTGATTGTAATAATCCTAGCGATTCGAATATTTTTAGTTTTTATTCCATTCCATATTTTTGACATTTCTCCTAGCATAAATTTGTACCACTCTGTACAGAAGTGTAAAAAATGGAACATATACTTATGTTTTCATTGCAGTGAAAATATTTTTATTATGGCAATATTTATTATATTATATATTTAATGTTGCGCACGCAGTGATATGTTAGGTACAATGAACTAAGATCAATTTTAAGGTGATATAATTATACAACATAACACAATTTACTTGTGGTTAACACAATGTACAAGACAAATTTCTGAAGACACGGAAGTGAGGAAACAATAGTATATTAAAGTGATATGTTATGTCATGTGTATGTTGTGTTGTGTGTATGTGTGTGGAGTGTGGGTGTACGTGTTGGGAAATCTGAATATTTAAGCGCAGGAGGTACAATATGTAGGTTATAATAAGTTTGCGCTACTCAGCCTCCCTTATGGCAGAGAGCTGAGTAAATATATTAGAAAATATAATTGCTTCATTTGTTGTTTAATAAAAAATCTAAGAGTAATGAGAAAATATACCTTTGCAATGTGGAAAGATCACTCATTTGCGATATATTCAGGTTGCCTTGAACTGTAATTTTTTTAAACAAAACTACAAAAGAACACAACTTTAAGTAACTTTTCTAATATCATTGAACTTTTTGAGAAACTGTAATTATGAAAATAATTGTATCACTTCACAAACCTTCTCCAATTCCTCAATTCAAAGCGTTCACTAATTAACATATAGAAAATCCTGTCCTTTAATTCTTATTTTATTCGTTTTCTAACATTTCATAATGAATTATGATTAATATAAACTACATGTTATGTTTTACTATTAATTGGTTTATTCTATCTAAAAATTTAATTTACCTTCACTACCCCTGGTTTCTGTATTCTAATTATAGTGTCTTTTCAACCAGTCGATGGGAGAACGTTACTTTGTTATCCGAAACCAGGTATTGTAGGTAAAATTCTATTTTTAAAGAATAAACGCAATTATTATTAACACCTATATTCATTGTTTTATTTAATGCAGCGGGGATTAATAAAATCTGCTTCCGTATATCGTATCTCCCACGCGCTTATTGTTACAAAATATTTTAACCTGACATCGAGCCATAATATAATTGAACTTTTTGAGAAACTGTAATTATGAAATAATAATCACTTCACAAACCCGCACTTTCAATTCAAGCGTTCACTAATACCATTAGAAATTACTTACTTATAAATAAGAAATTGACAAAAAAAAGGCAGCGTGATTAAGGAAAACTGTTTCCGTAGTACCTATTTCCCACGCGCTTATTGTTACAAAATATTTAACCTGACATCGGACCATAATATAAATTGACAGCTTCCATTTGAGAAACGTAATTAGCGAAATTAATAGATCACTTCACAAACCCGCAACTGTTCAATTCAAGCGTTCACTAATAACATTAGAAATTACATTACTTTTAAATAAAAATGACAAAAAAAGGCAGCGTGGATAATGAAAACTGTTTCCCGTAGTACCTTATCTCCCACGCGCTTTAGTGTTGTCGAATATTTTAACGCCTGACATCGGAGCCATAAATTACTCACTAATGTTGGACCCCCGAAGTGACATTGCAAGACTTTGACAAACTCCCACCGAAAATGATAATACACTCGGTAAGACACTAAATAATTGTATTCAATCCGCCTTGGGATCCCTTTACTGGTCAAATACATCTGAACGATAAGTTGTGACAGATTCCATTTGGGTACTCAGGGATTTTCTAGTCTAAATCCGTTAACTTTCAGTCAACTTACTAGAAGTTTACTTAAACATACTTAAAATTTTTTTTTTCGTAGTTTTAAAATACTGCGAATTTTTTTATAGCGCTGTTTTGACTGTTTTAGAATCAAGAAATGATGGTAGGTATTAACACGTTTAAACACGGACCATGGAGTTAATGTATATACACAATTTAGCGTTTTTCGTCAATAGGGGGTTATTAATGGGAAAATGACGATGACCAAATTATGCAAAAAAATATTTATTTCAAAAAATTATCAATTATAAAATTAATATTACATATTATGTACTTTATCCGCATTTATCAATGATTTATCACAATAATTTGTTGGACATAATCGAATGGCAAATCCCATATCAAGTAAGCTTAGAATTTTTCGATGACATTCTACAGAAGGTAGTATACAATCATTATACTAACTTTTATTAGGTACCTACATCAAGAGCAAAAAAATCTTGTGAATAATAAAATAACATTTAGTATTCTATCCAACGGGGGGGGCTCAAAAACGATGTCAAATAGTAAAGATTACTCTCTCTCTCTTACAATATTCTTATTCTACATTTATTTATCAATTTAAATAGTTATATTCTTATTCTCATTTATTTATCCAATTTATAATTTTATAATATTCCCCCCCTAAAAAAAAAAAGTTTCCCCCCCCCCGGTTTTCTATACATTTAACGTTACATAATGTTATAGTTGGTTGTAGACAAATTGAGTCTATACACAAAACATACAAGCGGTGTATGAAAAATTTATAGCGATGTCCTGGGATTTGAGCAATCTCTACCGGGGTTTTTATCGATTCTGAAGATGTGCCGATCGGTTAGGTTCTTTTATTTATTTTTTATCCTCATCCGTGAACGGCTAGATCATTTCTCATCCTTTCGGGGCAGGGCTGGGGTGCCATTCGTTGAAGAGAATCCTGGATCTAACCAACTCTGGAAGTATCGAGGGGTTGAAAGGAACCATTTAAGAGAAAATGATACATATTCTGTCTTTGGAACGTATTCTCACTAAGTGAGGATTGACTATTGATTATTTTTACAAAAAAATATGCAATCCACATTATTTTAAGATTTATGTAAAAAATTACAGATAATTTAACTTGATTTTGAAATAAAATTAATAAAATATAAATTATTATTGACATATTATATTATTCAACAGAAACAAAAAATCTCTAAAAACAAATGGGTTGTCGTCTAGTGGTAGAGTCGGAGACTCCGGATTGGAATATCATAGGTTCGTATCCCACTCCAGCACAACTTGTTTCCTGCTTTCTGCTGGTACAGTTTTTTACGACTTTTTGAAAACAACCTCAAAATTTAAATATTTAAGTATACTCGTAACATAAGAACTCAAAAAAATCTATTAAAAATATATATTAAACTTTATATATGTATTTGGATTATCTAGGCTTTTACAGGGTTAAGATTACACATGTTACCTTCGTAGGTTAGAAAAACAAAAGAATTCCCGTAGTGACAATATTTTAAACATTAGTACAATGTATACGAGTAGTCATTAATTTTCTGATCCAATTTGTTCTAAACTGAAGTAAATAAAAGGTTAAGTCAAGAGAACCCAAATGATAGAGTTTCCTAAGCAAACAGTTGCTGGAGTGGTTCAATCTCTGTAAGGACGAGATTTCGCATACCCAAATATGGGAGCAATTTCCCTCGGAATATAGAATCCTGAAGTAATCCTACACTGGCCAAGGACTCCACGTACACGTGTCCTTGGATATTAGGGGTGTAGAAGCAAAGTAGCATACTACATATTACTACTGTTACTGCAGACAAATAAAATAAAGTATCTAAGTGTTATAAATATTATGAGCAACCTGAAATACTATATCTGTTACAAGTGATTTCGAAAAAAAACGAGAAAACGTGATTAATCGTTATCACAATGGACCTTTCAGATGTATTCGATGGAGCTAAGGGTTACAGGTTAACTGAAGCAGGGTCTTTTGAAAGCGTCTAGTAATGTCCATGTGCTTCCTATAGGAAAACGCATAGCATAATAATGTATCCTGATAAAATACTTGATTTGGTGTTTGCTTATCATTTTGATAAGATGTCTATTTTTCTTCTCCAATCACAAAATATTTCAAAATAAACAAAACGACCAACTGCTAATTTTATCACTTTAGTTACGTTTTAGAATTAAGCGTCCGTTCCGGAAATTCAGCGTTGGTTATGAAATCAAACCATTTTTCTCCACCTTCCTAAACCGTATCCTTCTCAGACACTTGTTCTCAAAACTCAACACACGAGCATTAAGAGCTTTTGTGAGGTGCCAGGATTCACATCCATTAATACAGGATTTAAATAGTTAACAATTTGTTCTAACCGAGTATAACTGAAATTCCGAGACCAAGCAATTCCAGGTTAGCAGCAATTCCTAGGCGGATTGCGAATTCCTTGTGCGTGCTGCCATCTTCAGTTGTATGAACGCCTAAGTATCTAAAGCTGTTAACTCTTTCGATCATCTGCCCAATGTTGTAAAGGGTCGGGGTCAGGACAAGATTCATTGCACGTGAACTGGGTCCTTTTGGATTTTGCTTTTATACCCCTCATTTACTATCCCGGGTATAGAGTTTCGGGATAAATGAAGTTTCCCGGATTTCCCAAACATAGCACCGCATACTCCTGTCCGATCGGGTCATTTTTCACAAAGACTATCAATTTGTCACTTGTTATTGGACCGGTACCCACTTATAGTGACCTTTTCATAAGAGTTTTCTAGAAAAATGAGGGAAATCTCTGACATCGAAAAATCTGCTACACAACATAGGTTTTATGCCATTAATTTTTACGCCTTTTTTCACTCCTAACACGATCATATAATATTATTTCATCGACAATGAAAAATAGCAAAAAGCTCTTGCCATTTTTTTGCTTTTCGTAAAAATTTTATCTCATTTTTAATTTTTTTATCGTACGCCTTTTAAGAATTGAATTTGTGTAATAATTATAGTAAAATAAAGTATTTTCCTCAAAAACTCTTTTCAGAGGGTCTTAATTCATTTGAGAATTTAATCCCAATTTCGTTAACATTCTTTTTCATCGCCGTGGGATTAACGAACCATGAACAAATTATTCCCATTTTCCTTAAAAAATGTCTTGTCAATGGACTTCTTACGGCGTTTTATTTAAAAAACAATGCTGTAAATCATGAATAATAATTATTATCCTCATAAATCCAGGGAAGAGCACTTTTATTCCTATTCGGAAGTTTGATAAAAGAGAATAATTAAAAGTTGGCAAACTTGATGCTACTATTTCTTTGTCACAAATTTGTACTTTTGATTCGTTTCGAAAAATCTTTGAAGCATTCTAAATTTATCTGCCAAAGACTTTAATGTTTAATTACTTTGGAGCGAGTTTCGTTGAAATCAATTACATTTAATCAAAGAAATGCAGGAAACATTTGAGACAATTCATTTATATTTCAAGGCGTTTAAGACGTGTATTTTACCTTCTTTTTATATTTTGTCCTACATATTTTTTTACCAGTATGTTATATCGCTTAAGTTTCGTATATGGACATACAACTTTGTAGGGTTGGGGGTTTGGGTAAAGTGTAATTATGAGTAGAGGGTTCGATCACCAGGTTAAAGGAAAAAAATAGAAAAAATTTCTCACACTTAAAGTTTGTTTTAAAATCGGGGTGGATGGTTCTGAAGCTGAGATGATAAGAATTACACATAAACGCCGATTTGAGATCATAAACTACCCACTTAATATTTTTAAAATAATTGCTTTTCTTTCTAATAATGTTTTTTTATTGACTTTAACGGTTTAAGTTTGTTTACATTCTGTCTGCCATTCATTGCATTGAGGTTAGCCATTCTATGAAGGAGAAACTAACGATGAGATTTGAGCGAAATTAAGAGCATTGGCAACTTTCCCTACTCTTCGCTCTAATTATATAAAAATAATCTGTTATTTTCTTTCATAATATTATAGAATAAAGCTTGTGCGCATTTAAAGTAAAACTAAAGTATTCTTTACTATTACTATACTCCCTTTCCGCTCTCAATGGTGCATAGGCACTGCATTGGAATTCCAAGTCATATAAATGTACGATTATCATATCTAAGAGCCATCCCAAGAATCTACGTACAAAATAGTCATTTTTAAATATTTTTATTTATTTTTTATTTCTTTAAGATAGCATAATGAAAACATGTAAACCCATATAAAATTACTCTAGCTATAAACATTATACTCAAATTTTAATAAACATTAATAAGCGAACTAAACAAGCACTACAATATTCAACTTTATTTTGAATTTTGTATTTTATTTTCTTCGTACATATTTTTTTCCGAGTCCAATAAAGCAATTTAACTGCCTTAAATGAAGACCGAATTCTGGGACATTCTTTATTTTTACTAAAATTGTAATTTTTTTTTTCTTTGTTACCATAGTATTGTGCCCGTGTTATATTGATTGTGTTAAAAAAAAAAACAGAATTTTACTGTAGCTTACTAAAAATAATAAGGGCCTACAACAAAAGGCAATATTAAATTACTAATAAATCGCCCTTTACAACACGTTAACCCATTTACCGCTCATTATCACAACATACGTAAGTTTTAACTTCCCTTAGCCTTAACATCGACAGGCGGCCTCAGGGGTTTGTAGAATAAATTGGAAACACCATCATACTTTTCTGTTAACCTTGGCACGACTACCTTGTACTAACGTGGAGGGTTTCCCCAGGGACGTGCGGTTACTTTCTGAGAGGTAATCTAATCTGTAACATATTGATTTTTGTGATAAAAATTCTTGACTCGATAAATTCAATAAATAATATTGGAATAACGATTTTGCGTCCGACTCGTGGTGTTGTAGCGGTTATGCATACGGTCGCGGGTTCAATTCCCGGCGGGATCCATATGAAATATTTATTTCACTATATTTTGCACGTACACAATGTTTCATGTGAATGTGATACCTTGGACTGGTGCTGAAGCGTAAGACTGATCATCTTGACAAAATATCAAGATCACTGCACTTGGTGTACCAATGCAGTGCTCTAAGCACCATTGAAGGCGGTGAAGGGAAGTATAAGTTGTAGTAGTAAACTCTTAAACCAAATACTACTACTTATTTATTTTAAATTTCACAAATATTGAATATGTTATACCAGAATGTGTTGCTACCTTTTTAAAAAATCTTATTATTTACAATATTTGAATTATGTAATGTAAAAGCCCTTTGGGCGTGGATATTATTAAAATAAAAACAAAAATAAAATATTACTTTCCATTATCTGCATCCAATGATACATAGCACTGCATTGGTACATCAAGTGCAGGGAATATTTTAATCATTTGGTTCATTAAGGCAAGATGATCAGTTTTACACATATCAAATACATAAATAATATTATAAAAAGTTTTTAAAAAATTTGCTTGTAAAATAGAAGCCTAAATAATAGTTTTGAATAATTAGGTGATGCAATAATTCATATTGACAAATTATTACGTTTTTTTTACAAAAGTTTTTTCTTAAGTACTATTATGTACAAATGTCGTTGATTGTATTAGATTTCTTTTCACTACACTCTCGATTTGAGCTAGGTTCTCTGCGTAATCTGTGCATGGTGTTTGTGTGAAACACTTTTAAAAAAATCAAAAACAACAGTGAAAGTTTTAATGCTACATTAATGAAAAAGCATGGTACGCCTCTCTGCATCCCATAGGATTTCGTTCCCCGATCGACCCCTTCAACGCCCCAATCACCTCCAATTTTCGCCCCATTTATCCAATAATGCGGGAGTGACTAAAGCCTTTGGTATTTCGTAATTATTTCACAGTTTTACAAGATATTAACAAGTCTCAGAAGAGTTTGCCAAGACTTGCGAGTATTTAGCCTGACGGATCCAATATGGCTCAGTAATTCGACTTGGAAGTTTGTTAATCGCCTTTGAAGCGCGTAATTTGATAAGAACATTTTTATCTGAAGGTCTGTTGTAGGTACGTGATTTCAATTATAAACAGTAAGGCTCGTTTTATACGTACCGTGCCATTCACGCAAAATGCAGAACAATTATAGAAAAAAAAAGGGCTATGTACTAAAATTTTATTCACAATTTTAACCCTACTAACCCATTCCTTACGATGCGATGTCATGAGTGTTCTGAAAATTTTGTGAATTTTACGTGTACCTATACACTGAAAACAATATTATGTGTATTTCCTCAAATTTATTCAACATATAAATCAAAGAAGATGTTGATCAAAGTATATTTATTGACAATTTGACATCTCAACAGAGACGAGAAGTTTAGAAGGGAAAATGGATATCTAGGCGTTTACAGGGCTTATGACCTGTCATTGGCCGGGTTAGGTGGCCACTTGATGTAGGTACTAATGAGCTGGTAAATATAAGCATAACAAATTGAAAATTCATCTTCAGGCGTTTCCTAGTAGGTGATATAATTCGGTAAGAATCTCACTTGCAACCATAAAGGTTTCTGCTAAAATACTTAGCAATTTTCTCAACGGATGACAGAGAGTGTTCACATGTGAAGTGTCGCGCCATTTTACTGTATATTGGCAGATGTGGATATCAAATACTAGTTGAAATGGGGAATGTTGTAATACATCGAGTGGCCACTTAACCCAGCCAATGACAGGTCATAAGCCCTGTAAACGCCTAGATATCCATATTCCCTTCCAAACTTCTCGTCTCTGTTGAGATGCCAAATTGTAATTTTTAGCCCGTAATGGGTGAAATCCAGTTTTGTCTACAAGTATTTGGACACACTCAAAATGTTGTTTATAAATTATATTGATGCTATTTCATATGATTGAATTATTAATATTTTATTTACAACCGTTACAGGGTGAAAGCGCTAACTGGTCAAAATTAATTAAAAGTGGAAGTGTACCAAGTATGTTTTATTAAACTTTAATTAGTTATTTATTAATAATTTAATTAAAATATCTATTAATTATAATTTGAATTTCATTTTATGTTTGTATACCCAGTTAGTTCGGTGATATAACGGAAATCCGTCGAAGATTGTATCTGCCATAAAAACTATTTAAATTCGCAAACAACATTGAAACTAACATGAACACGACGTTTTTAAAAAAAAAAATTAAGGGATTTAAATTGCATATTCTGTCAAAAATTGATTTTTTTCTTTCTTTGTTGAGTGACTGTGTTACCACTTGGGGTATGGTTGCTACTCGAAGAATCGGTTGTAAATTCACACTTGGGCTTGCTTTATAGCCCGATAAGTACCGCTTTACCGGGTTAAATCCCGGTATATTTACTGCTCAGTTGAAACCAAAAGGAAACAGGTGTAACCCGAAGATTGGGGATTAAATTACACGTTCTTGTATTAGCAGTACACTTTACTAACAAGGCGGTTTGTTTTAACGGTGTCCGAGTTACATGCTGTGTTTGAAATAGCCATTTTAATTTAAAAGACTTTGAACATTATACCTAAAACACAATGGAGAAATTCAAGCCATTGATTTAATCTAAATTTACTTTCGTAGTTAACAAATTCCATTTCTTTATTAATTTTTCCACTAATATTTGACTAATATTTCCTAAAACCTATTTCTATTTATTATTATTATAACAAACAAACTAACCATCACGCCATTTCCCCAAAGGGGTAGGCAGATAGGATAGAACGCTACACTACTCTGTCCTGGTATCCTTGCTTCCTCCACAGTCATACATCTCATGCACACAAGTCGATTATTCCGACTTTTCACATGACCGCTTTCAAGCACTTGTATTTGATCATGCCATGTTTTGTTTTTCATTATTATGAAAAAAGTTTTATTTATGTTTCTACAGCTAATCATAAAATTATGAAATAAAAGGTTATCTTAGGTTTCGAGAGCACAGTTAGTTGTGTTCTTAAGGTAAAAAGTGAGCCTGCTACTATTTATTAATTATTTTTTATTTATTGTTTTCTATTTAATATACAGTAGGACATTTTGTAGTTTCCATGTCCCGACTTCCATGGCACAAACCTCTTTGCTAATGGGAATGTTTATTTAAACATTTGAATAAATGGGTTACAAAACTTGCTTAAGTGGCAAGTTACGAAAATATTTTCATAACTATACTAAAACATGTCAATACGCGACGTGTTGATCAACCACACACTGTTTATATAAATAATATTAAGATATTAGATTTTTCAACTTAAGTTCATGTAAAGGGAGAACAGATGGGTACTTAACACAAAACATACGTTTTAAGTTTTATTTTTTATGTGTGTTGCTTCCCACGATAAATCATGGAAATTGCAGAGGCGTAACCCAGTAGAATAGTGATATTAGCTTAGAAACAAATAACTTTATCGATACTTTCTACAAAAAAAAAACACAATATTTACGCTATATATAAAGCTTGCTTAATAAAATATATGTTTTCTATCTTTCCAGGCAACAACTTGTTTTTTTAAGTTACAAGGCTTAAAAAAACAAGCAAATTCGTATTTACGGAAGTTTTCTACTAAATACGTTTATTTTTATTTTTTTATTTTTTTATTTATATTTTTTTTTAGCCACCTCAACAGGCCAGGAGGCCAAATTACAGAGGGGAACAACGTCACAAACACCCAGGCTTGAGAAAAATCACTTTTGATTTTTTTTAGTTCTCATCGGGAATCGAACCCGGAACCTCCGTATCGTGAGTCCAGCGTCTTAGCCATTACACATTTAGAAAAAGAATGCGCATGTAGTTATTGTGTCAGTAAATTGTCTTTCACGCTCTCTAACTCTTATTTTTATAGTGTTCTCGTCTGAGTAATATAAGAATCACAAATTGTCAGTACTAAGCAACAAAGATGAAATCAAATAAGTTAAAGTACCTATCTATGTATTTGTCGAACAGTTTTTAAAACTCCAAACATATTATTTAAAAATCCACAGGCTGATGTTTTATCCATGTTTCTTTCGATGAAATGAAAACGAAATATGAATGAACTCGTAATTTCTTGGCTGTAAAATAAGTGTGCCTTTCTTTTCACCAGGTAGAAACATTTTTATCAATTTATTATTCATAAATGTTTCAACATTTTGAGTGTGTTCAAATACACAAATCTAGATTTATCCCATGAGGACCTAGGTATATATTCGATTTTTATATATCTACAGAGATGAAATGGAATTTACTAAAATTTGGGAATATGGACATTCAAGCTTTTACAGGGCTTATGACCTGTCATTGGCTGAGTTAACTTCAATATCAATGCATAGATTTTCAACGTTTGTAACATTTAAGCAAAAATAAAAAATGTTACCTGGTGTGGATATTCGCTAATAAGCGGAATGGGGAATTTTGTAATACGTCAAGTGGCCACTGACAATGACAGGTCATAAGCCCTGTAAACGCTTGAATACCCATATTCCCGACTTTTAAAAAAATACATATCATCTCTGTAGAGATATAAAAATCAAATTCATAAATGTATAAACGCGTAAAACAAAAAAGGAGGAAATTAGAAAAAAAGTGGTAAAAGTGGTAACAAGGACGATAAATTTGCTATGGTATCATAAAAGAAGAGTTAAAATGTGATTTTATTCCTTGCAAAATGTGAGAACCGGATATTTAGAATCTTCATACATAGATATGTTGTTTTTACGGCCTTAGTTTATGAAGGATTTTATGTGGCAAGTGCGTGAAATTATAGGGGGATTCTAGTACATTCCGTAATATAATATGTACGCCCATGGAAAAACATCACCTTAGGAAAGATAGATGCTTGCTCGGCTCTATCCTCCTCTCGAATAAGTTTGTTCAAAGAAATGCCGCTCGTCACTATAAAAATACCTCCGCAAGGCATCAATTGTCTTTGTTTAACCCATTTGCTTCCCTTGTATTAATTCCGAAACATCCTCTAGTGAAATTGTTCCGCAACTCATCTTCTCTGAGCCATTTTGGACACTCGGCGCCTTCAAATTCTTAACACAACAGAAAAAATACGTTGTCTCATAAAAATTTAAACACAATAATAACGCACAAGAGAAAATAAATTATTAAAACTAGACTTTTTAAAACAAAACAATTTTTAATTTTCACCCATCTATCATCATGTGTACTGATGTACAAATACATTCACTACTGATAATACATACACACATAGGTCTGAGTAAATAAAACTAGTAGTGGAATGAAATAACTAATAAACTAGTGCAGTGAAAATTACAAACAAACTTGTTTTTGAAAATCTAACATTACTTCACAAAAAGTATATGCCAAAAAGAGTTCAATAGTTGAATTTATTGAAATTGGGTAAAATGTTCTGGTAAAGACTGTCAATAAATTAAATTTGTAATGTGGTAAATAGTCATTATTTGATGTGGTTTATATTATTCGAGATTCGAAGAACCCTGTTTATTATGGAACGTTATACCTATTGAAATTGCGATTTTGATTATATTTTATGGATCTATCAACTTTTAAAAGAGCTTTTATTTGCTATGTCTATTTTGGTAAAACCGATGTACTTTAAAAAAATATGATATCAATGATATTTGATATTGGCCCAGCATGGGTATGATCCAGTAGTTTGTCTACAGGTATTTGTACACATTCAAAATGTTGTTAAAAATTTACTGGTTAAAATATGTAAGCAAATAAATTGAAGAGACATTTTCGAGCGTTTTCTAGTAATTAATTCCAGATGGATCTTTCCTACACCAAAAAAAAGGTTGATTGCCAAAAACGCTTAGAAATTTTCTCAACAGATGTCACCAGTGAAACACTCTCTTAATAATGTGGAACGACGAATAAGAGTTCAATATACTTACAAGTTTCGAAATTTGTCATATATGGTTATGGCAGAATGGGGAATGTTGTAATACATCAAGTGGCCATTTAACCCAGCCAATCACAGGTCATAAGCCCTGTAAACGCCTAGATAATCAACATTCGTTTTCAGAGTTTCTCTGTCTCTGTCGGGATATCAATGATATTACATATATATATTTTGATAACTAATTCTTACATTTACAACGCTTACACATACTTATGTACTTTAATAGCTTTGTAAATAGCTTTACCAAAGAGCTTTCTTTTACTTTATGCAGTGCTATGAGGGGTTAAACGTCGAGTCGCGTCGCGTCGCGTCGCGCGTCGCTTCAATTTCTGTCTGAGTCACGAATAATATTTCAAATTCAGATAGTCTGCTTTATTTTCGAGCTTTCTTCTGGAAGCTTTTAAGTTTACACGAGCCAATACTAACCGAGACATAAAACAAAACGATAATAAAGCAATTC
Organism: Micrasema minimum; assembly: GCA_022494985.1. Taxonomy (NCBI): domain Eukaryota; kingdom Metazoa; phylum Arthropoda; class Insecta; order Trichoptera; family Brachycentridae; genus Micrasema; species Micrasema minimum. Next base: position 25,007 of record JAGVSP010003098.1, on the reverse strand, counting down.
CGTTAAGTAAACGGAGAATGATATCTGTATTGGAGATGTGGTTTATGGTTTTGGTTATTTTAGTTCCTACTTTCAAAGGAACTTCCCATGGATCTTTATTATGTATAGTTGAACAACTAATGGGTGTACGTTAATACGTTGTATTGTGTTATAAAGGTTTTAGTATTCGATTTCTGAAAAAAAAACTTTTGGTTGTCTGTAAAGTCGGTTTACGGACGATAATTTTACGTGATAACGTCATAAGAAAACATTGATGAAAAATAGCATACTTTTATGAATTGAATTGAATTATTCTTACTGAATTATCATTATTTGTGTAATACAAAGCAGGAGTTAATTGAAAATTACAATTTTTTCCATAAATTATCATTTTTTTGCACTCGTCAATTTCACTTTCACTTTGTAGCTTGTGTGCTGCTTCTGTCTCCCTTCTACTCGGACACATCGGCCGATGGAGTGGAAGAGAGATAGATGCGTCACAAACCGAACGCTTATGCCGATCGTGCCTCTCTATCGCTTGTTCCGCGCTCTCGCTTGCACACATTAAGCTCAGGCGGAACGTGACAATGAGTCATGCTTTTTCGTGTGTGCAGCCGGCGTTCATCGATTTATTAGACGTTATCAAGTCAAAAAGTTTTATTATTAAGATCGGTATGCAAATCCACCGTTTATCAAATCTTCTCAAGGATATTTAATTAAGTGTTTATATTAGTGTATTTCTTCTTGAAACATAGAACTATGTACATATTTTTAGAACATGGGGTATTTTGATGCCGCAATTCCTAATATAGACAAAATTAATATCTACGGCTCTACTTGTTAATATTATTTTTGCTCCATAGCCGAAGGTTAAACCTATTCACGCATATAGAAATATGACAAAAAAACTATATTTTTTATAAGACGTACTACGTACAGCTTTGAACAAAAAAGCTCGCACTAACCTGCCTCAATATAGCAATACATTTACTTGACTCTAACTAACTAACTAACTAACCATCACGCCATTTCCCCGAAGGAGAAGGCAGAGAGGATAGAACGCCACACCACTCTGTCGTGGCAGACTTCTCTTGCTTGCTCTACATTCATACATCTTCTCGTGCACACACGTCGATTATTCCGACTTCTTACATGCTCACTTTCAAGCACTTGTTTTACTTGATCATGCCATGTCTTTCTCGGCCTTCCTCGACTTCTACATCCAGCCACAGTCGCATCATATATTTTTTTAGCCGTTCTAGCCGTTAGTCCATTAGCTCTACATGACCGAACCATCGTAAAAGACCTTTCTTAATTTTGTCGATAATGCTTATCTCGGCCTTGCATTCTGCTCTAATTACAACATTAGTGCACCTATCATACATAGTTTTACCACACATTCGCCTGAGAGATCGCATTTCAACTGCATTCAATCTACTTTCATCCTTATTTTTCCAATTCCATACTTCGCTTCCATACATAAGGGGACTCTACTTCTTACAATTAATTTTATTATTTATCCATCTGAGAGATCGCATTTCAACTGCATTTAATCTACTTTCATCCTTATTTTTCCAATTCCATACTTCGCTTCCATACATAAGGGGACTATATTTCTTACAATTCATTTTATTATTTATCCATGCGTTTTGTGTATTGTAAAGGACTGTATTACGCAGTTATTTAATGTTACTACATTTTCAAAACATTTAGCAGTCTTTAGTAGGCGTCACAGATAAAGAAGCTTAAAGTGTTTTTTTACTAACGGTCCTTAACTAACAAAAAAGAAATTGGCAAGCACGTATTTACTTTTTGTAGTTTGTACCTTTAAAAAGATAAAGAAAAAAATGGCAGCAAAACCCAAATAGAAAACCTAATTTTTATCTGAACGCCTTTAGAGTAATTTGTTTCTGATAATCTTTAAGCATTTGCTTTTTCTTTTGGCAACTCACTACTTTTTTAATATGAAAAATAATACTTTCTTACAATGTAAATAATGTGTCCATTTACTTACCCAATCGTGGATGATTTCTCCAAAAAATATTCAAAAATGATTGTTCAAAGATTCTTACCTGAAACAAAAATAATAATGTTATTAATATTTAGAACTTTCTAAGAAATTATGGGTAAATATTATACCAATGGCATAAAGGCAAGATATAAAAAAATTCAATGATAAAAAAACAGTTGCAGGACTGAAAACATTCCTTAAAATAATTTTAGGAATAAAACTTAATTTCTCAGCGTATTTGTGTCTTAACAGTGAGATTTCGAAATTGATTTCCTGGCTCTTTTTCTCAAACCTGGGTGTTTAAATTATGTTGTCCTATGTGTTAAATTAGGTCTTTTCTGTTTGTAACTAAAAAAAATCAACATAGGGCTTATTGTTGTCTGAAATAGATAGTAAAAGTTCGACATTTATTGAGATTGAAACTAATTGATTCTTGACATGCCAGTTTATGTTTTAAGCTTAATAACGTAATAGCAAGGCTTCAAGAATCATTTAAGCTCTTTAGCACATGCCGGGAGCTTGTAGAGTAGCAATAAACTTCTGAAGTGCAATTTTCTTTTATATGCTACACAACCCTAGTTTCTATAATGAGATACCAAAGATTTTCCATACCTAGATAATATTATATCACATATTTTCAAATAGTGAAATTGTTATTTTTTTAAATTTGAATTGCGAATATTCAAGGTTAGTAATATTTTTAGATATCGCTGTAATACACTAAAAAATTACAAGTATAAAAATATCTGCCTAGAGCTGGGTTATGGTCTAGTAGTAGATTCGAGGACTTCGGATTAGAATCTCTAGGTTGGAATTCCATCCCTGCATTTTCAAAAGTTCTTTGATGATAATTAGCATGATCTACATGAATAAATCGTTAAATTAACTCTAATTAGTAGAATTGTTTGATTTCAATGAACATTAAGAGTCTATCCAAATACTTGCAGACATACAAGATCATACCCATGTCAAGTGACCTGTGACCTATACACATGGTGTAACAAAACTCGATGTACAACTCGAAAACTGGTGAATCTACATCATATTTGGAGTCGAATGTGTAATACGACTTTTAAATCTGAGCTTGAAAATTTGTTTTTTTCTTCTCATAAAAGCTTTCACTAGTACCGCAGATTAAGTAAAATTGCCCAAATTCTTATTAAAACGCTTTTTTTTCCTTTATGGATACTATTAATTTAACTAAATAAATTATATTTGATAACAATTTAAAAAAAAAAAATCTAAAAAAAATTAAATTCCTCAATTTTCTCGAAAACTATGGGTCAAATAATACAAATTTACTTTACAAAAATCGACTCCAAATATGATGTAGATTCACTGGTTTCCCGCTTGTACGTCGAGTTTTGATACACAGTGAATATTCCCTTGTCAAACTCTTCTGTTAAGACAGTTTTATTACGTTCATATCCAACATTATCAAAGAAATTTTCATATAAAAAACTTGTTTTCCGATAAGTGATTTGCGACGCGTCAAAAATAAAAAGTTTACAAGGAATTGGGTCCAATTGCTTCGAGATTTTTTATCCCAACTTTATATTCGGTTTGCTCGTAAAACATTTTATCGGGAATAAGTCCAGCAACATTACGACGGGAATACAAAAGCGAACAAAGGGGGTGAGAGCTATTCCGCCTGGCCGGGTACCTACCCCCTGCATCGTGAGAATGGGATCTTTGTTATCTCCACTTATTGGCTCTTGCCTTATGACCAGACATTTGGGAGTTTTCAATCAGAAAGGCAGAGTATTTGAAGGATCTGGTAGTAAAATATGGCAACTTTGGATAAAGCATTTCGGATGGTAATTCATCGGATTTATTTTCGATCTTAATAACAAATACCTGTAACTTTTACATACTTATTCATATTTAAACAACATAAATTTTTGCGCTTTATTAATTTTAAATTAAATATTCCCACTGTAAGCATAAATTATAACTTTTTAAATAACTTTTTGAATATCCAAACATTATAAAATAGAAAAATATTAAATGATTTGCTCTTTTCTGTTCAAAGTATTAAAATCTATGTTTGATTGTTGTCAACTAACAAATTTAATTAGAATACGAGTGCTTGATTGAGTTACCCGTAGTAATGCACTATTTTACTGTAGTCAATCATCGACCAATTACAGTGCTAACTCACCGATACGAAGAATGCACGCACTGGCTAACAAGGATAATAACAATATTGATGTTTTTAACACAAATCTAGTGCATTTTAGGGAACAGTGTCTGGATGCCATCTCTGGCGGTAATGAATAGCTACCTACTGTGTAATCATTTTAAAATGTCTATGTAAAAGCCGTAAAAACAATAATATAAATAAATAAATATTGAAATAATGCGAGTATGCAAATCGGATAAAAAATCGGAAAAAATCGTAATAAAAAAATCGTGCGATAATAATGTGTGATAGTACCTACTTACATTACTTTAATGATACAGTTTTTGTAATTATAATTTAATTTTTTCCCCCAACTGGTTTCGAAACAACGCGTGTTTTATCAAAGGATAAATTCGGGAGGTTAGAATTACAGGAGCCTATCTACAAAAATTCATTTTCAGAGTTAACTCCGGTCTCCTTCATACCTACCAAATAACATTTATTTGTTACACAATGTAAAAGATTTTTAAATATTTTTGCGACATAGCGCTTAGTGTCGCTAATAAATGTAATTTGGCATTGAGGAAACTGAGCCCAACTGTAAAAATAGTTTTCTGTAAATAGGACCTTATGACCCACGAATATATGGTAGGTACATGTATATTCTTAGCTTACTTATAATTATATAAGTACATTTTATTTTCAATTAACTTAGTTCCTACTACTACTTTCCCTTATCCGCACCAAATAGTGCATAGGGCACTGATTTGGTTCACCAAACGCAGTGAATCTTGAATATTTGTTACATTTGAATCGAACCTGCGACCTCATCCATGCCCAACGTGCTAACCACTACACCACAAGGCGTACATTCCTAACTCTGAAAAACGAATAGTGACTCACCCAAATGTCCTTCATTAAAATTTATGTTAGAAGCACTCACTTTGTAGTTATTCATTATAAACTATTTAAACGAAAAAACTTTGTTTTGAAATATTTTTTATTAATCTAACTCCCGACCGGTTTCGAGGCAACACGTGTCTCTTTATCAAGGGTACAAGAATGGTACAAGACACGTGTTGAGACGAGTTAAGACACGAAGACAAGTTAGATTAATAAAAAGTAGTTAAAAACAAAGTCCTTCATTGAGTTTATCTGTATTTGTATTCATGGGTTTAAAAATCAACATTGGTAAAAACCCATGTCATGTGTAACAGCTCGTGTCAAGATGCCCAGATCCCCCTGGCTTTGTCGGGACAAGTCATCGAAAGGGTCGAGAGCTTCAAATACTGGGGGCGTACATGACAGAAAACGGCAGAGTTCAGAAAGAACTGGGAGTGCGGCTTGGAGTAGCGGGCGCCGCATTCAACAGTATGAAAGCTGTCTGGAGATCGGATATTTACTCGGTTAAAACAAAATGCCGCCTTTATAACTCCTGCATCACACCTGTTCTTCTCTATGGCTGCGAATCGTGGCACCTAACTAGGGCCCAAGACAGCAGACTTCTGAGTTTTGAGAATAGGTGTCTTAGAAGAATTTTAGGTGTGCGGTGGTTTGACTTTGTAAGGAACACAGAGGTGAGGCAACGGACACAGCAACCCTTGGTATCTACTGTCATCCGGCGAAGGCGTTTCGGCTGGCTAGGCCATATACTACGTATGCCTCCCGAGAGCCTTAACCATGCTTGCCTATTTACAAGGCATCAGGTTCTCGGCGTCCCGGTCGTCCACTGTTGACAATTCGTCGGCAGTTTGCGTCAGAGCTGCGGGACGTGGACTTGACTTGGGAGGATGCGCGGGAGCTGGCGGCCGATCGCTTGGCCTGGAGCAGTTTGTGATTCTCTCTAAAATTGTAACCATCCAGTGGTTGAAGATAATTCACAAAACATCACTCAAACCCTTTGATGGACTCCAATTCCGAAACGGAAGCGTGTGATAATGTTCTCCATTTAGAATAACAATAATTGAAGCACCTATTATTATAGTACCCGCAGTGCATTCTACGCGTCGACAATTTTTATTACTCGTTACTATTGAGTGTTGAACATTTGTGTAAGTGCGCCAGAAACAGGGATGGCACATTTATTTATTTATTTTTATTTATTTAATTATTTATATAGTCATACATAACATTATACATTTATTTAGTACTTTAACTGTCTAACTAGGGTTGATACCCCGTTCTAAAACAGCCAAATATATGGCTTTTTAGTTATAAATACATTTTCAAATACAACATTTTTAGTTTTTTTTTTAAATTTTATTTTTTATTTATTTATTTGAATTTTTTTTTCTTTTTTTTTCATTTTCATTTACATGAAAATAAAGTTGAAATAAAATATATTATTAACTGATTTATGACCGAGATACACTGCACTTGCTGTACCGATGCAGTGCCCTATGCACCACTAAGTGCGGATAAGGAGAAAGTTGTAGTAGTATATTAGTAACTTAAAAGTTGTAATATTAAAAAAATAGCTCTGACCAACTACACAACTATTTCCTTAATATATATTATTGATATCTCAACAGAGACAGAGACGGAGAAACTCTGGAAACGAATGTGGGTTATCTAGGCGTTTACAGGGCTTATGACCTGTCATTGGCTGGGTTAATTGGCCACTTGATGTACTACAACATTCCCCATTCCGCCTATCGACTGACAACCATATATGTCAAATTTTTTGAAAACTTCTATATATGTTGAGTTTGTACAGAAGTATCCACATTTGAGTTGGGTTTTCGACAGATTTTAATATTTTTTCACTCTAGTGATATATGTTGAGAAGATGTTAAGCATTTTTGGCAATCTAACTTTATAAGTGTAGGTAAGGCTCTATCGAGCGTTATTACTTACTAGAAGACGCCTGAAGATGTCTCTCCAATTTTGTTTTTGCTTTTAATTTTTACCAGTAAATATTTTTAACAACAACATTTTGAACGTATACAAATACATGTAGACAAATTACTGGATTATACCCATGCTGGGCTGATATCAGATATTATTGATATACTTATCAATGATTGATATATCAATAATTGATGATTAGTTTTATTGATGTATCAATAATATATGATATCAGCCCAGCATGGGTATAATCCAGTAATTTGTCTACAAGTATTTGTATACGTTCAAAATGTTGTTGTTAATTTCCTTAATATACTTTATTCTTGGATAAACAGTTAACAGTCAATACTTTGTTTCTATTTTGTAAAATAAATGTGTATTTTCTTTGTATTAGGGTAGTGGTTGAATTAAAACGTTATGTCCCAAATTGAGTCATACAACTCTGCTGGGAAACTGGAAATACTAACTGATGCTTGTTTGAAACTAATAAATAATCAAAAAATATTACAAATTTATTATATCTCTCTGGCAAAAACCGGTGCACTTATGTCGAAATTAGAGCAGAATGCATTATCGCATAGTAAGCATCATCAACAAAATTAACAAAGGTCTTTTACGATGGTTCGGTCATGTGAAGCGAAGGAATGATAAAAGAACGGCTAAAAGGATTTACGATGCGAGTGTGTCTGGATGTAGAAGTCGAGGAAGGTTTATAAAGACATGGCATGATCAAGTACAACAAATACTTGAAAGTAGTCATGTGAAAAGTCGTAATAATCGGCGTGCGTGCTTGAGAAGATGTATGAATGTGGAGGAAGTGAGGGAGGAAGCGTGCCAGGACAGAGTAGTGTCGCGCACTATCTTTTATTTAAACTGTATTAAAAAGCTTAAATTAGTACTTAAAAAAATCATCAATTCTTTGACACTGTCGATATTCAAAAAGATTTTTTCAGAACGTAAATACCTAGTAGAAAAGTATTGCCATTATTTTATAATTATAAATTTCCAAATATTATTGCACGGACTTATTTTTTACTATTTCGACATTAAATGAAGGACGCTTTGAGTTCAAAATACTAAAAAATATCGTTTGGTCAGCCCTAGCAACTTTATTATAGTGTCATAGCATTACGAGTAGGTACAAGTGTTTGATATGTAATGCATTTTATCACGCGACGCAGAGATGACATAGCTAATCTAAATATCAAGCACCCAATGTGTGCTGGATCTACTTTCATTTGATGATAACATAATCGTTTCGTCACAAACTTGTCTTTACTTGTTTTACAGGTTATATTGATCGTAAAATATAAGATATCGGTATTATTTCAAAAGATATTGGTATCTACCTACAATAAAAATTTTAATCAGGTTGTGATTTTGTGTTCTAAGATACTTAAGGAAACTAATGTCAAGGATGCTTAAAACACAATAAATTTCTTTATGTTACTGGAGCGTCATTCTTATTATGTCATAGTCATTAAAAAATAGTTAAATCCGTACAATATCCATTAAAAACGTACTATAATTAACATTCTGCGTGACTGTAGTTTACCAGAAGATATATTAAGTAATTGCTTATGTTGAACTATGAAAAATAAAAAAAATTATCTCTGCTCTCTTATTTTCGGAAATATCGTAATTTTTTATATTTTGATGAACGTTTGTACTACTTTTCAGCCACAAGTTAAATACCCCAACGAACCAAGAGTCCCAATAACATGAGGGGAAAACATCACAATTACTATATCGTCGCCGTTCAGGCAAAAGTCACTAACCCTAAATACACCATTTTGAGAAATCGCGATTTTAAAGTTTGAAGGCCAGGGAAAAATCAGATTTTGATGTTTTAAAGATTTTTTAACATAAAATAATTCCTTGTTGTTTTCTGAATCAAATCTATGTATTAGTTTTTCTTTCTGATAAATTTTAATATATCTAGAAGGTTTTTAATGAAGCAAGGGGAGTAAAATTTGGGCTAGTGACTTTTGCTTGTTTTTAATCTGTACAATGCAAGCTAAAATTGACAAGCAAAAGTAACTATTTCGCTTTAGTTATTTTAGCTGTTTCAAACAAGAGCAAATAGATTATGAGTGACAAATCAATAACACTTTAATAACAATAACTTCGTTTGATAACTTTTGCTTGTTTACTGATTTCTTTTTAAAAACAGTGTAAAAGGTCTATCTGCTTTCGATGATTTATGCTTGTTAAGATTTTATTAAAAGTCATTTAGTGGAAAACAAATAATTACGATTTACAAGACATTTTTCTAACTAAGTTACTTTGGTGATGTTTTATTTTATTTTATTTTAGTTTATTTTGGTTTTGGACACATACAGTTACAATATGAAATAATACAGAAATAACAATAATAAAAAATAAATAAATTTAGTGTCTTGTAGGTGTAGGGATGTTTGAGCGAGGGTGTGTGGGTGTGTGTGTCAGGGTGAATGGACGAGTGAGGGTGTGTGTGGATGTCTGGATATGGCAATTACATACATTATTTTTCTCCTGCACAACAACAAATATAAATACATTAAACAAAAGCGTGTGTTCAGTTTTGGTTGAGCATCAGCTTTATTTTCTTTTTAACTGAATAAAGTGACATATTGTATAAATCAATTTCCGAAAAAAAAAGAATTATAATTTGAACATGTACGATACAGAAACGAATTTTGTGAATAATTACTTACACAAACTGGTAATCGAAACAAATATTTATTACGTGTTACTCGGTTAGGTATATTAAATTTTATATTCGATACCAATTCTATTGAGTCAACTTTATTGTTTAACAGCTTGTATAAGTAAGTAATATCGAATATGGTTCATCTTAAAGAACGTAATTTTACGCTTCGAATGGCATATTCAACTCAAAACTGTCATTTTCAGAGTTAGTGACTTTTGCCTGAACGGCGACGATATCACTATTGATATTTGTGGTCTCACCGGGAATCGAACTTGGAACTTTCGTATCGTGAGTAAAATTAATAATTCAACCACTTAAAAGTAGTTGAATGTCCTCTAGATTTACTATGTACATAATCGCAGTGTAAGAATGCAATTGTTACGTCTTCAAAAATATCACAGTACTGTGCTTTGATAAAAATGAATTATTTTCTAACCTTTTTTGTAAGTGTAACAACTGCATGGCTTACACTGCTTATAACACTGGTTATTTTTTACATTTCAAAAACACCTACAAAAAAATGTTCGTTTAATAAGTCACTCATTTACATTTCAAGCACTGGTTCAATTAATTCAACCTATTCATCAACCAATTAGACGCTTCATTTTCTACAAATGTCACCAACAATTCTACACCATAAACCATTTATAATGGGATCGTGGGACAAATTCACACATTAAGCTGGCTTCTCATATGGCAGCCATCGCGCCAATGTTGGTGGGGGTAGATTTAATACAATTTATTGAAAGAGATATTAAGAGAGTTGGTGGCCATCCGTTGGCCAAGTTAATAGTGGCCTTTTTAAAATGCCTTTGGGAATTTTATGTCTAAGTAGGTACATTTTATCTTCTCTATCTGTAGACATTATGGCGCTCGTTTTTAGAATTTATGACGTGTTTGCGCGGGAAAAATATTAAACAGTAATTATTTATAAACCTCAAAGAAATTTTACAGACATGTCAAGCATAAAAATTATCGTGATTGATGAATTATTTCTTATTTGACTGCTACCAGCAAAACTAAAACTTTAATAAGGAAAATACAAGGCCGCACTTAGTTTAATGGACGAATATTTATCAACCGTGTAACATAACTCGATGTACAAGCGGGAAACCAGAGAATCTACATCATATTTGGAGTCGATTTTGTAATTTTTTAAAAAAATTTTTGACCCATAGTTTTCGAGAAAATTGAGAAAGAAGTAAAGAAATAAATATAATATATTTAGTCAAATTAATACTATTTATAAAGAAAACAAAGTCAAACCCCGCATTTTAATAAGAATTCGTGAAATTTTCCATAATCTGCGGTGGGTACCTAGGTACTTAGGAAAGCTTTTAAGAGGAGAAAGAATCTGTGTATTAATTTTGTTCTAGTTATTTAAATCGTATTAACTTTGTCATATTCTTACCGTTTTAAGATACGCTGTAAATTCGTTTAATTTCTTACATGGATTTGTCTATAAAGCCATTTCATGTATTTTGAGTATTAAGTAATGTGCTCACATATTTTTTTATAGCGGCAATAAATGAGTTTTTAAATTAAATCATATTCAATGTATACAAGATAAAAGCGATATAGTAGCACTATCATATATCTGGTTTTATTTCTAGTTGTGTGTATAGAAAAAAGCGTTCGATATGCGCATTAATTACACTCGTTCTTTAAAAATTAAATAAAATATTAGTTTTTTTTTTTAAGATTTCGCTTTGCCGATTCGGCACTGATCAACAGCGCGATGGGAGGATTAGATTCGGCACCATTTCTCTTCAATAAGGCGACAATCCCACATTATCGGGTACTTTTTAATAACGGTGTGATATGATCCAAGAGTGGGGTCCCATAGCCGGTATTACTCGTACACTGATTGACAATGGACCGACAAACGTCATTTGCGTATTAACCACTTAGAGGCCGGCACCGTTCATACGGAGCTATTACACAATTGTCGGTTGTATTGTGAATGAAAGCGGCCGATGAATGAGTTCGGAGCTCTACAGGGTTACGGAGAAGAAATGCTATGATTATTCCAAGGGAATTCTATGATTATTCCAAGGGAATTCTATGATTATTCCAAGGGAGTTTTATGATAATTCCATGGTTGTAGTAAAAGCGTAGCGCGTAAAAAACAATATGTACGTTAGTGTGGCCCATATTATATATTAAAAATTTCAAAACTAGTTTACATGTCTGGGCACCCAAATTTTTTTTAATCAGTGGTAAAACAAGTATTCAGGTAAAGTTTGAAGCTTATATTCTAATTGGAAGACAGTGCTCAAAAGGTATGTAATATTAAGAAAAAATATGAAAAAAATCTGGCATTTCGAGGGTTGTTCTAAATTAAGTACAACTACCTGGGAAGTAGTAAATTAGTTAATTTCATAGTATAAATATTGATGATGAATGACGTGTATAATATTATAGTATTCTTTGATTGACAATTCACACCAACAACCCATGATGATACAAGCATATTAAATGTTTCTTTAAGTTTATCTTATATTTTGTCTATTAAAATTGAACGGTAGAAAATTTTTAAATTTTGAGTAGTATTTTGATAATTAAGTTTTTCTTGGCCGGCCGGGAAGAATTCTACCTTATAGGGTCTTATTTTTCAATCATCATGGATCGTTTACGTTTCTGTATTGGACAAAATTTGCCGATTAATTCTTTAGTCTCTATCGTTAAAACATCAAGACATTATATTTTGGCCTTTCTTCGTGAGCAAAAGATGTTACAAATCCACTTTACTACTGTTACAAATATCCAATTCTTGTATCACACAACCTGTTCAATACCACTTTGGCTGGAGCCTGAATCGCTTCGCAATTAGTGATATACTGTCCGATATCCATCACTGGTGAGACCACGACTTTCGAGTGAAAATCCATTTGCGTCGTTTTAAGATCTCTGGCGTGATGTTCCCAGCACTCGTTCTTCCATAACTCTTACTGAATCTTTTGCACTTTGGCGTTACCTTTTACAATGTCCAAGTGTCCACCTGACGTGCGCGCGGTAATCTTCCCATCGTCATTTTCTTTTCTTTAAATAGAAGCATATTTTTTAATTCCGAATTTCTTTCCTTAGGCGGAAGCAACCAACAACACGCAAACGCATACCAATGTTTTCAAAGCAGATATCTTGTAAAAAAAATCATAGCGAATTTGGAATCTTGCGATCGTCTTATCAAATCTTATGTCTGTGTCCACCACGATGTATTCCTATTTTCAAACACAAACCGCCGCGAACGGTTGGATTAAAATGTTATTAACCAAATTTAAATTTATGCTAGTTGCATAAAATTTTGCTTCAAATGAAATTGCATAGATTTTTTTTATTGTAAAAATGTAGTAGGTACGGATCAAATTGCATCCTTTCTAAATATTGCCCTATTTCTGGATTATTAAGAGGTGGAATTTGAAAGTAAGGGTGTTTATGAAATTCAACCCTAGGAAGCGTATATTTTAAAGAAAATGTGGATGTGGAACACCCGCCTGTCTATTCCTAGTGGATCTTTTATCGAAGGATGTATGTTTACTTTTTATTATACTTGTTAAAAAAAACCATTATTCTTAAAACGGATTTATGTATGAAGGGCACGGTAAGGCTTCAACAATGCCTTCGTTTTTTTTGCTTAAAACGATTGAGTCTAGTTTTAAACGAAAAGCATAATATGACTATAAGAATATTTATTTTTATCATTAACATCTTAAATCAGATCAATTTGAACTCCGATATCAGATGAAATATTACAAGGTTCAACCTAAATTAACATAATGCAGGCATCGTTTTTGTAAATAAACTCGGATTTCATTCATTATTTAATTTATGAAACAGTTGTGCAAATGTTACGCAATTTCGCAAACGCGAGTGAACTAGGCATTTAAAACGTTTTTTATTCTGCTTTTGTTAAGTCGATGGTTGAACAACTTTAAATTTCCACCTAAAGATCATTCTTTTCTTCTTTCCGCCACGTTTTGCTCCTAAGTGGCAGCAAATCATCAGTCAATAGATCCTAACAGGAGACCCTATCGCCAGCCTGCTCTCCCACCTCTATCCCACGTATCAGGACCGCCATCCATCATCTCATAGCCGAGTACACTCAGAAAATGGTCTTTCGACGGTCTACCAGGTGACTGCGAAGGTTTCTGCACGCTGTTAAGAAAAGGCATGCTCCGGGTTAAAGCTCTCCCGAATGGAGTAGGTACATTGCCCAAGTTAGGAAAAATAAAAAATAATAACATGTCTTGCATATTATTACTCACAAATTTACTATCCTTAAACTTTTATTATTATAAGTTTTTTCATTTTTAAAAGAATCACGTAAATTCAAGAAAGGTACAGATTTTTAACAGGCACCAGGACTATAAGAGAATAAAGGCAATATGGTGACATGGTGTAACAAAACTCGATTACCAGGTGGGGAAACCAGTGTCGTTCGGACGACGATTTTGTAGATTTTAGTTATTTTTTTTTTGACCCAAAGTTTTTCGGACGAAAAAAAAACAAAAAAAGTTCCTTTTTTTTTAAATGCAATTTTTGCAATTCTTTTCAAATATAATTCTATTTAGTTCAAATCAATACTAATCCATAAAACAAACACAAAAAACGCAAATTTTAAATACAGGTTTTGTGCAATTTTATTAATTTAGAAAGCTTTATGGAAGTTGTCTTTTTTCATTTTTTCACATTCAGTGATTAAAAAATCAGAATACACATTCGATTAACCTTTGTCGAACACGAATCATGTTTATGTTCACCAGTTTTCGTGATTTTGTTACACTGTGTTAATAGTGACTTAAATCATAATACATATTTAAACCGGGTTGGTGGTCTAGTGGTAGATTCGAGGACTCCGGATAAGAATCCCTGGTTCGAATCCCACTCCAGCACAACTTGTTTTTCCTGCTTTCTGACACAGATATTTCAAAATGTATCCCATTATTACACACTATTTGAAAGCAGTCCCAAAAAACACAATATTTGAGCTAAAATGTTTCTTTTTTTTAATTTTTTTTTTTTTTTTTAATTCTAAAAATATTTTATTGTATGTTAAAACGGTAAATAAATTAATTATTTCATTTTATTATCTCAACAAACATCAACAAGTTTCGTAAGTTTCCATAGGTATTATAAGTTTCTCATATGTGATATCTGGCATTTATAACATTTTTTTTATGTGGCGGTTGTTTGTAATAATTAAGGATATTTTACTTACAAATATAAACCAGTTAATAAACAATTAAGTGCGTATTTTAAAATTTACAGTTCGCCAGTACATACTTAAATTCTCACCCTCGTAAAACAATCCGGAAAAGGCTGAGTTACACACACATGTCTGCTTGTTATGAATCAAAACAAATGACACCCACATTTTTATTCGTTATTGTTTGCTTGCATTAGTAGTATAAAAGAAGTACGTTAAAAGCCCAGAATGTATGACGTCATTTATCAAGGCTTTTGGTGGCCAAGCACAGCTCTGAATGCAATGCGGTAATTTCGTGTACCCACTTATACATACTATAAATTAATATACTAACATATTTATGAAGTCCTTCAAAACAAACTTACAATCAAGGATCAGGGGTTTAAAGGGTTGTAAAATAATAAAATAGCGACTCGCAGTAATAGTAAAGAATTATAAATTACATAGGTACTTTTAAGTATAACAATGAGAATTAAAAATAGTATAATTACTAATACGTATCAATTTATTAAGAATGGCAAACGGATTGATTAATACTTAAGAGCATACCACACCACGTACTCGTGGCCGCTTTCCACACAAACGTATTCCTCGATTTTCTCCCTGGAATTTAACATTAGAGCAATGATTTTTTCACACATTTTAGATATCGACCAGCGTGTTTGCATTGTCCTATTTTTTTATAGTTGTTTTTGTTAAAGGAGATAAATAAATAATAAATAAAAAATAAATATATATTACTCACAATATTTCATATTCCTTAACTTTTAATATTTAAGTTTCATTTTTAAAGAATCACGTAACAAGAAAATACAGATTATTAACATGGCACAGGACTATATGGAATAAAGGCAATTGATGCAGCGAATTCATGTGGAATCAGAGAATCCTTTGAACAAGAATTCACTAGAAGGAGCGTTTCTACACAAATTTTCTAAAAATATACGCAGCCTAACTTCATAACACCACTTATTATCAAATTCACCCTCTAAAGACTCCAGTAAGGCCAATACACGAAACGTGTGACGTAGATGTCTAGTGATGACGAAGATGCCCATTGATGACGTAGTAAATGACGTAGCGGGTAACTAGACACTTCAGACACGGTAGTATTTTTCAAGTATGTTATATCACTTCTCTGAAATTCTTGTTCGAAAAGAGAAACACATAACCCAGCATTAAGGCCCCTTACGGGGTCCCCCATACATTCATGTACGTCAGGGCAAAATTCCCTTGCACTTCATGGTTCATTAAATAAAAATGAAAAAAATATGACGTAATTATATTTTTTTTTTCTAGTGAATTATCGGACTAAATTTTTATTTAAATATTTCGTTGAATCACAATTAATTTAAAGAAACCCCCTATTTTTAATAACATTTGATGCATAACACAAAAACAGTACATATAAGATTTTTTAAAAAAATGTATTAAAGAATACGTATATATCTAGTGCATTATCTGATTAAAATTTGTAAAACATTAGTAGATTTTTGATTATATAAAATTCCGTGTTTTAACGAGCGCTCATCCGGGCGCTTACTACATTTTAAGGATTATCGTATATTTTTTGTATACCTACACGATGCAAATAATAATGAAACCAAACGGCGCGACGTTCGATCGGATTTTGGTCGTGTTTTAACGAGCGCTCATCCGGGCGCTTACTACATTTTACAATTAACAAAGGGTGGACCTAGTAGCCCCTTAAGCAGTATGAAAAATAAGCAAAAAAAAAAAATCATTTTATGACTAAACTCATACCCTGGGAGCAATATTCAACATTTAGAATAAAGGACAGTAAATATTTTCATATAATAAAACTTAATATGTACATACATCATGAGTTCTTGTGTTACTTTTTGCTCCCTGTAATCTGCCATTGGATACAGTACAAGGGAATAAAATAAAATGCTATCACTTCAATCATTCCCACGGCGTGCAACCCAAAAGTTATTTCGGAAGCACTTAAAATAATTTAATTGTATGTAACTTCTGTCTTGTGGGACACCACAGTACATTAAACAGTACAAAACTCTTTTATAAACACTATTTTAAGTACAACATTTTGGGTCGTGTACACAAATCTGGATTTTATCCCAAGACGGGAGTAGGTATTTGTATTTTTATTTTTTTATATCCCTACAGAGATGAGGTAGATTTTTTTCAAATTTAGGAGTATGGATATTCGAGCGTTTACAGGGCTTATGCCCTGTCATTAGCTGGGTTAAGTGGCCACTTTATGTAGGTACTACAACAACATCCCCCATCCGCTTATTAGCGAATATCCACACCAGGTAGCATTTTTTATTTTGTATATATGCTACGAATCAAGAATCATCCACCAGCGAGTTGAACGCGCCATCTATGCATTGATATTGAAGTTAAGTATTTATTAGCAAATTACTTACTTAATTTGCTTATATACAAATTCAAAAATGCTGCCTGGTGTGGATATTTGCTAATAAGCGGAATGGGGAATGTTGTAGTACCTACATAAAGTGGCCACTTAACCTAGCTAATGACAGGTCATAAGCCCTGTAAACGCTCGAATATCCATACTCCTGAATTTGAAAAAAATCTACCTCATCTTTGTAGGGATATAAAAAAAAATTAAAAACTATTTTTGAGTATTCAAATCTTGTAGGAATCCGGGTTTTAGATATAAAAAATGGTCACTTGAAATGTGGAATGTTATGGAATGCAGTTAAAATTAAATCACATCATTTAATTGGCCCAAAATCAAAGAAAGAAAAAATCACTAACGTATTAAGAAAAAATCACTTTTGACTTTCGTTATCTCATTGGGAATCGAATCCAAACTACACCTCACCGTCGCTACAACTCAGAAACTATCATTATTCTCCATTTTATATATTTTCTACATCTAATAAAATATCTTTTAGAAAAAAATAGCTTCGGAAATGGTAGTGCCATTACCTTTTTTTATTTAAAGCGTTTTCACCATAACTTTTTAGCCAATTTTATTTGCGTAAAATTTAACGGTATAAATAGTATTTAAAAAAGGGAATCAGAATTACGTCAAAATGATTTCATTTTTTAATTTAATTTGGTTGTTTTTTTATTAAATACTTTTAAAATTAAATAATTTATATGAGATTCGATTCACTACAACCGCTTTTTTCATGAAATTAATCAAATAAAAAATAACCTTAATATTTTTAAAAATCTTGTTTTTAATCGTTCTTGTTGATGCCACCTCCCAATAGCATTTAGTTTCAGTTAAATTATTCAATTACTCCCAGTTAACTTTAACTGACGGGTTATTCCGTATAAAACGTGTATATAACCGTTGGTTAGTTGTCAAGCACCCTCTAGTAAGCAATGCTGAAACAACCAGTTTTGCAAACCGCATTTTAATATGGCAAATTGATTGACGTTTTTTATACCATCAAGATCAAATTAATCTCAAACATTGTGTTCGGCGTTCCTTATTCAATGAGAACATGTAACCAGGGCTGCGAGAATTCAGTCAGAGGCATTGAGTTGGAGTATTTAAATCGAAGTCAGAAGTATATTCAAAAGAATTCTGTAGGAAAAAACCTTAGTAAAAACTAACCATCAATCTAGACTTTTAGACTCATTTAACCATTTTAAACGGAAGATACCTACCAGCTGCAATTATTTCAGTAAAACAATATTTAAAGTGTAATATTGATATGTTTGTGTTTAAATCGACTTCATGTCGGTAAAAAAGTATATATTATACACTGTTCTTGTTCACTGAAATCGATAGTGGCAAATAAGAACTTATCGAAAGAAGCAAAATTGGCAGTACACAACGGAGGCGTGGTGTTGGAAAAAGAAGGATGAAAGTAGACTGAATGCTGTTGAAATGCGTTCTCTCAGGCAAATGTGTGGTAAGACTATGTATTATAGGTTTACAAATGTCGAAATTAGAGCAGAGTGCAAGGCTGAGATAAGCATTATCGACAAAATTAAGAAAGGACTTTTACGATGGTTTGGTCATGTGGAGCGAATGAGTGATGAAAGAACGGCTAAAAGAAGCTTAAATGCAAGTGTGCCTGGATGTAGAAGCCGCGGAAGGCCAACAAAGACATGGCATGACCAAGTACGTCAAGTACTTGAAAGTGGTCATGTGAAAAGTCGGAATAATCGGCGTATGTGCACGAGAAGATGTATGAATGTAGAGAAAGCAAAGGAAGTCTGTCAGGACAGAGTGGTATGGCATTCTATCCTCTCTGCCTGCCCCTACGGGGAAATGGCGTGATAGTTAGTTAGTTAGTTTAGTTAGTTCTTACAACATCTCCGAAATTTGCACTGGCTTAAATGTCTAGAGAGAATTAAGTTTAAGCTCTGCTGGACTGTCTTTAAAACGGTACATAACATGGCCCCTACATATTTATCAGACCTTAGCATTGCAGAAAATAGAAACCCTAGACAGTCAACTTTAAGATCCGCACTCGATTCAGCCAGAGGAAGGGTTTGTGAAACCCGGCGAAGTCTACCAAGTTTGGCGATAGTGCTTTTGCAGCAGCCGGCCCCTCTGCCTGGAATCGACTGTCCTCACACTTACGCACCATTCAGAGACCCAGTCAATTATCGGCTAGTTATCAGTACATGTCCTCGTGGCATAGTGGTAGCGCGTTTGGCTACTGTGCATGAGGTCACGGGTTCGATTTCCGTAGCGGGTGAAATATTTATTTACATGTGAATTTCATAATAATTTGTGTGATACCTTGGACTGGTTCTGAAGCATAAGACTGGTCATCTTACCTTCATGTAATAAAATTATCAAGAATCACTGCACTTGGTGTACCAATGCAGTTCCCTATGCACCATTAAGTGCGGATAAGGGAAAGTAGTTTTTATTTTTTTTATTTCAATATATACTCACATAAAAAAAAACAATACATGTCCTACTGAGTTGTCTACTGCAACTCGTCAGTAGGTGCATAAATACATGTTCAACTAAAAATAAAAGTACACAATACATACTCCAGCGCAAAAAAAATGTAAAATACAATAAAAATACAATTCTAAACTCAATATAATACATCGCGCTCTAGCAACCAAGTTCTCAGCACGCGTCTCTCTTTTAAGCATGAAAAATTAATTATTTTTTTAATACTTGTTGGTAGCATGTTACAAATTTTTGGTATACTGTATTGAAGTGTTCTCTTACCATATTGTTTATTATATTTAGGGAGAACTAATCCTTCCGCACTTGTAAAACGAGTATTGTAAACATACACCGGTCTTAGAAGTAGTAGTAGTATCAGAGTAAATTTAAGATAATAAAAATGTTGACTGTGAATCGGCAGCCCTAAATACATTTTGCGAGTACTTTAAACTGTAGACAGGACTGAGGAAATTAAATGATTAAAAAACAAGTAACCAGAAGATTACCTATCGTATAATAACTACACTAAATGACTCCTTCAAAGCTACCGAATTCGAATCATTGGATTATGCTCAAAATTCCGTTACGCGAGAAATCATGATGAATGCATATAAAATTATTCGTAATAATAATTATAATATTTTTATTCCAAACCTTAAGGTGGTGAGTGTAAGCCTCTTAGGTTAATATTATAAAGAATATACCTTCTTATAAAATAACCTTATAAATAAATATACATAAATTCAATGTAAAGCTGTTGAAAAAATACGTTTTATAAAAAGCATGCTCTGTAACGTGACCCGCGGCCGCTTCTACATACAATCGAAGTCCTAGATTTTCTCCCTGGAATTTCGCACTTGAGCAATGATTTTTTTACACGTGAAAGACATCAACCTGAAACGTGTTTGTATTGTCTTTATTTGTTTTAATTTATTTATCTCTATCTAACATATAAAAAAAATTGAAAAAAAAAATAAGACGAAAAAATATGTACAAAAATCAATGACAAAAACATCATTGTTCGGGTATTGCATTCCAGGGACACATTAGAAAAGGGGATACGGCGTTAGCAGTAAGCTTAAATTTATTTTAGTACTAATGACAGCTTTCACTGTAGATCTTGAACAAATCAGAACACTTTGCTATATTTTTGTTTAAGATTTTAATCATTTTATTAGTACGAATTGTCCTTTATGATTTTCATATTAGCATTTCATGTGTGATACCGTGGACTGGTTCTGGAGCGTAAGACTAATCATCTTACATTCATGTAATATGGTGTACCAACGCAGTGCCCTATGCACCATTGGGTGCGGAAAAGGAAAGTGGTAGTGGTGGTGGATTTGACCTTTTACTAAAAATAAAACAATGTGATAGGCATTAAGCGTAGGACCTTCACGTGTCGTGATATAATTATCAGAGATTTAGGAACGCTTCGTTTGGTGTACCAATTCAGTGCCCTACGCACCACTAAATGCGAATAACAACTAAAGGATTTTTTTTAATATGTAGGTATTTGGTATGTATTGTAAACAAAAAAAATTCATGGAATAAAAAAAAAATTAAAAAAAGGAAAAAAATACTGTGTTGATTCTTATAATACGTATATTATGCAATATAAAAGTATTTATGATGTTTTAATTAAATTTGTTTACAATCATACAAAAAAATACAAATTTATATCGATACATTTAAGATATAAAAACATGATTTCCTGCAATACATCCTGCTTTATGGTGGGATTTATGTTAATATTCTGTGGTAATATTGCCAATTTAAATACGATCCGGAAAATAACGCGTGGTTAACGTATGGTATTATCTTTTGAATGTATGACGTATGAATAATAATCCAGCAATATAAAATATTATCTACAAGCATATTAGACGCCTTGTAATAAATTTATAGCATCGTTTTATTAAACTTGCGGATAGTAACAAAATAAATTTATATTATGTCTTGCGAGATAGTTGTAAATTTGTTAACTACTTTAAACAGTTAGAACCATAAATTTCATAAAATACCTACATATTTTTACATTAGTCTATTAATTTAATCTCGTGTTAAGGTATTAAGTCCAACTTTTTTGTCAACATACATAAGTAAAAATTAATAAAACGTATACTACGTATGTAATGTACCTACATAAATTTGATGATAAGTACATCAATTAGTATCTACCTACATAATAATTGTTACATTACAAACATACTGTATTAACAGTGATTAAATTTATTTTTTTTCACTTTTATTAATGCCATTTATGATGTTACAAAACTCGATGTACAAGCGGGAAACCAGTGAATCTACGTCATATTTGGAGTCCATTATGTAGATTTTTAAATTTTTTATTTTACCCATAGTTTTCGAGAAAATTGGGTACAAAGTCAATTTTTTTTTCAAAATTTTTGCAAATTGTTATCAAATATCATTTATTTAGTCAAATTAATACTATCCATGAAACAAACACAAAAAAACGTATTTTAATAAGGATTTGTGCAATTTTACTTAATTTAGAAAGCTTTTATAAGATTTTTTTTTTCAAGTTCAGATTAAAAAGTCATATTACACATTCGACTCACCTTTCGAACTCGAATCATGTAGATTCACCAGTTTTCGTGTTGTACTACGATTTTGTTACACTGTGTAAAATAGTGACTTAAATCATAATACATATTTAAATAAAAATTCTAAAATATTTTATTGAATGTTAAAACGGTAACTCATTTAATTATTTCATTTTATTTTTTCAACAAACATCAACAAGTTTCGTAAGTTTCCGTAGATAGGTATTATAAGTTTCTCCTGTGTGATATCTGGCATTTATAACAATTTTTTTATGTGGCGGTTGTTGTAATTAAGGATATTTTACTTACAAATAAACCAGTTAATAGACAATTAAGAACGTATTTTAAATTTCCAGTTCACCAGTACATACTTAAATAAAACAATCCGGAAATGGCTGGGTTACACACACATGTCTTCTTGTTATGAATCAAAACAAATGACACCCACATTTTTATTCGTTATTGTTTGCTTGTGTTAGTAGTATAAAAGAAGTACGTTAAAAGCCCAGAATGTATGACGTCATTTATCAAGGCTTTTGGTGGCCAAGCACAGCTCTGAATGCAATGCGGTAATTTCGTCGTGTACCCACTTATACATACTATAAATTAATATACTACACATATGAAGTCCTTCAAAACAAACTTACAATCAAGGATCAGGGGTTTAAAGGGTTGTAAAATAATAAAATAGCGACTCGCAGTAATAGTAACGAATTGTAAATTACATAGGTACTTTTAAGTATAACAATGAGAATTAAAAATAGTATAATTACTAATACGTATCAATTTATTAAGAATGGCAAACCGATTGATTAATACTTAAGAGCATACCACACCACGTACTCGCGGCCGCTTTCCACACAAACGTATTCCTCGATTTTCTCCCTGGAATTTTAACATTAGAGCAATGATTTTTACACACATTTTAGATATTTACCAGATGTGTGCTTGCATTGTTTTATTTTTTGATAGTTTTTTTGTTAAAGGAGGTAAATAAATAATTTAAAAAATATGACGATACAGACACGCATCTGGTCGATATCTGAAATGTGTGAAAAAATAATTGCTCCAATGTTAAATTCCAGGGAGAACATTGAGGAATACGTTTATATGGGATAACGGCCGCGAGTCACGTGGTGTGACTTAATAAGTAGAAAAGAGGTTCAATTTGATCCATTGGAATTATTCAATAAAATAATAATGAGAAACATTTGGGTTTTTACGGTATATCGAGATATTTTATTTAAAAACTGTTCCAGAAAGTAGGAAACAGTTGTGGAATTGAATGGGATTCAAACGTCGATATGATAATCCTGAGACCGTGACTTTAAATTATTTTTTTTCCTTTTTATCATAAAATACTACAGATTTTTTTTTTCAGTAGTAAAATAGTACGTCTATTACTTATGTTCATTTTTACAAATATGAAATAGTATATTTGATTCTAGGTACATAATTAAAACTTATTCTGGATTAAAAATCTGATTTATTTTATCTTTTATGAATCAAAGCTTAGATTCAGCGAATCAATAAACTCGCAAGTACATTATTGATTTTATTTTGATTTCTGTATGCCAAAATCTAAATACCATCAGTCTGAAATAGGTAGTCGACCTTTTAAAGATTAATTTTTCGGGCAAATAAATATTTTACCTCAAGGACCGTACCTCCCGTTGATAAATAGGCTATTTTCAATACAGATTGATCTTTCGCTTTCCAATTTAGTTTTTCATTCATTTCTTGTTCCTGCCCATTCCTTAGTACATGTAAAAAGGATGGGTAAATGGATGGATGCCTATGGATAGATGAATTGTCATCAATTTTGAGAAGAGAAGAGATCTCTTTGTACCGAACGCAAAAAGTATGTATATTTCAAAGATCAAAGTTTAAAAAAACATCAATATTGTGGATTTTTAAGGATTAAAAATCCACAATAAGGATTGTGGATAAGCGAAGTGTTGAAGTTACCGTTTACAATATTTTTTTCGGGTAAATTTTTATATATACGATCTTGTTATGATTTATCCCAGAACCTTATCAATCTAGCCCAGTGATTCTTAACCCTATTTAAAGAATCGCCCCCTTTTCAACGGTAACAATATACAACGCCCCCCCCCCCCCCCCTAAACTTTTATTTATGTAGGCACATACCTGTATGTATTTTATGCAATGGATTTCCTACTCAAAAAAATGAACACATACGTAAAAAGTGTCACATTTTTTAAACTAAAAAAAAGAATAACTAAAAACGGTGGTAGAAAAAACCATGATATTGAGTATTATGCCTGAGTAAATTTTTTTGCGCGTGAAAGTGTAGTTTATTTAACAGAACTTGAAAAATCAAAGCGCCTAAAGAAAGTGTATCAGTGTGCATAGCTCGTATATAAGCTTTTTTTCTATATTGATACAATGCCCACTCGACCTTCTGCAGCGCCCCCTAAATTTTAAAAATTTAAAAACGCCCCCCAGACCTCCAAAACGCCCACCAAGGGGCGCTGGCGCCCCGGTTAAGAAACAATGAATCTAGCCCAATGTCTTTATCAAATAAATTCATTTTAGGCAAACTATTTCTCAAATTCTAGATTTTCTTTGAAAAGTCCATTTAGTTGGAATTAAGTTAGTTTGATTTACTGTCAATTGACATTTGAATTTTGAAACGTCACAAAGTAATGAAAAACACAAAATAAAACATATCAGT
>JAGVSP010003097.1:0-28649 GCA_022494985.1 Micrasema minimum | reverse complement strand
TTGGTTTTTAACTTTTACTTACGTAATAAAAAAATTTATATTTAAAAAAGCTTTTCAAAAAAAAATTCTGCATTTTTAATTCAGAGTAAAATTTCGACCGCCAGTAAAAAATTTAAAAGTTTTAACCATTGATTAGTGCGATAAAACACATTGTTTTCCGAAATGAAAGCAGGGGGCGCCCCCTCTCTGCGGCCCTCACAATGTCCAACACCTGAGACAAGAAATCACAAATTTATATATTTGTGGCGACAACTATATCTCTTCCAAGCATTTATTTTACTTTTGACACAGGGGCGCCTATAAAGTTCCGTAATTATTGACAGGCAACCAAAGACCGAAAAATGCAATACTTCATGTTTTTTTCTTTACGATAGTGAAGCACATGTTCATGAGCTTCGATATCGATGTTTATTGAGCCTACTTATGCAACGAGGATTATTCAAATACAAAATGTGATTTAAATTAAAACCTATTTGTTTTTTTATCTTTGTTTGTCGCGACACAGAATTTCTCAATTTATATTACGACAATAAAATAGTCCTATGCATATTTGGGTTTTCTGTAGCTCCTGCACCCGATGACAAACTCCAATTAAGGAGTTTATCGGGACTGTATTTAAAGTTTCTTTTGTAAAGAAATTTATGTATTTTTTGCAATATTTTTTATTGAATAAAGACTGTTAAAAAAAAAAAGTTTTACGACAGCGCTTTCGTAATATAAACTCTGCTTTAAACGTCTGGGTATATTGATAAACTACAAAATGTTGAGCAAAAATAAAATATAAATGTGTTAAATTAATTAAAAACTTCTTCATAAATAAAGTTGACTTTTATGAGATATCGATTCGGTAACTCATTAGGACATCCCTAATCAATACATAATCGAGCTGTCAAAAGTAAAATAAATGCTTGGAATTGGTATAGCTCCATCTGTCAACATACTTAAAAAGGTAGTCACCAAACGTAGTCATAGTTGAGGAGAAGAGAGATATAAGGTAATAAATATCTACAGATACAATAATTTTAAAATAACTCAAACAAAATACAAGTTATACCTTTTCTGGTGTTGATTTCTCTCGGGTAACTTCCACCCACTGTCTCTCCTGTTCCCATTCTACCAACTCTTTTTGCATTTCTTGCTCCTAAAAATGAGAAGATATATGAAAAAACACATTCATTGCACCTACATAATATTCTAATTATCATAAACCAAAAATTAATCAGGAAACAATTTTGAAAGATTGAACAGTAAAAATTAACTCGTAACAATAAATTCATAGACTTTGTTCCGCTCGCCACCATTCTGTTTTTAGTTGATTGACAATAAATAAATTAAGGAGCCATTTCAATTTTATGAGCAAACGCATAACCCATGATAAAACTAAAGCCCACTTTATATGGGACAGTTTACTGTGCAGTTTTCTTGAACAGAAGCTACACAGTTTCTTGTACCGTTTTCTGACCAATAAAAACTGCGCGGTGTGAATTTTACCTTATACGGCACAGTTTACTGTCTGTAGGCATGCGCAGAACGCGACGTCGGACCATAGAATACACATGGACTGCCATAAATGTTGCCATATTAATAATATCTATCGTCGTCTATCTTATCGATTTTTTGCAGATCCATCGATTTTGTGGAGATTTATCGAATCTACTGAAAAGTAAAACCCGTTTTATCGATTTTGGAGTCATTTTAATTTTAAAGCATTTATTTTATGCAATTATACGCGCAGATAATTTCAACATATTATGAATAACTTTAGGAACTTCTACCGATTTTACAATTTGGCAACATTACTCATCTGTCAAATAGCCGTTATTCGATATTTTGAATTTCAATCTAGGATTTCAGTTCATATTATTTATTACATTATATTCATATTCGCCATAGTAAAAAATTATCAAAGTTTATTTGTAATATTACTGATACTATTGAATATTATACGTATTATACTGTCGTAATCGCCGCGAGTGATGCGCGCGCCGAAACTGTGTGAAAAAATGTGTGGAATTAGAGCACAGTGAGAATCTGACACTAGCACACAGTTTTTCATCCAGTTTTAGCTTTATACGGGGCAGTTTTCAGACTGCACAGGAAACTGTATAGTAAACTGTCCCGTATATAGTGGGCTTAAGTCATTAAATATGGAAACTGGATGTGTAAATGTGTGTGAATTCTAAAAGTTAATTTCTACAAATCAAGCACACAAAAAAATCAACACAAATGTTTCTAAGTTCAAAGCTGTGCGGTATACAAACCTGAATCTTGATCTGCTCCGACTCGGGTTCTTCGCGGTCCAGGCTGGATACAGACTGTGACAGGGATCCGCTTACTGAGCCACTCACCCCGCTCTCACTGCCGCCCTGTAACGGTGCACGTCCTGGCATTAGGGGCAAGCCGAGCTACAGTGAACTAGGTAAGGGGCAAGTTGGTACGTATCCACAAGCCACACTACTATGCCTATCTATAAATAATTGGTGATAATCCAATCCAATCGGTGATAATGGCTGTGCTTAATAGTGGCACAAGCATCTAAAATAAAGGCAACCGAGCATTTCAACCGCTAACATGTTCTTTTGTAATGTTCATTTGGTATGCTTATACGAACATGACGGTGATTTTTTTGACAACATTTTGAATGTGTACAAATACTTGTAGATAAATTAAGTTCGGATGAGCCTAACCTACACCAATAAAGATTGATTGCCAAAAATGCTTAACAATCTTCTAACACCAGTGAAAAAATCACTTGTAAAGTGAAACCAGGCAGGATAATTCATACTAAGAGAAGTTCCGAAATTTGTCATGTATGGTTATCAGCTGATGGGCGGAATGGGGAATGTTGTAATACATCAAGTGGCCACTTAACCCAGCCAAGTCATAAGCCCTGTAAACGCCTAGATAATCCACATTCGTTTCCAGAGTTTCTCTGTCTCTGTTGGGATATCAATAATATCTGACATTAAATGATGTCCAAAAAGTTATGTTAAACAAGAAAAATCAATTAAGTAAAACAATGTTGCAAGTCTTGTTAATACAATAAACAAAAGAAGTTGAAGTAGTTTGTGGAACCCGCATGTTTCACTCTGCAAGGAATGGCAGGAATGGCTCTGAATGGTGATGATGCATTAGTTGACTTAGTACAGATAATATGCAGCTGCTAGGGATGTGGTGAAATTTTTAAATAACAAAACTACAGTTGTACTGATGTAAGAATGATCTTGTGACTAACGAATCGTGGATTTTGACCAAGAAACATCCATATAAATATAAATTACCTGACTAGGGAGTCGATCTATGTAAGTTCTGTCGTATCCGTGACAGACAACAAGATGCAAGGGTGCCAAGCCACTTCCTCTTAATGCGTTGACAGCTTCAGCGTGTGTTGCACCCAGGAGTGAAATTCCATTCACTTCCAGAAGCCTCATCCCCACCTAAAAAATAGCGGAATTTGAAAAATCCAGGCATTGCACATACGAGCAGCCTTAATTAAAAAACATCAGACAGATGAACTAAAACAAAATTTGTTGGCTCCATTTGGGGACCATCGATATCAGAAAAGTGGTGGAGTTTGTACTACTCTTGTGATATGAGGTCGAATTTCGCATACCGGGTCGCAACACAAGAAGTTGCCATTTGTTTAATCCAAACACTGAAAATAGAAGTTACGCCTATAATTACACCATAAATAGGATTCAAAGGAATGGCAACTTGGTGTGCGAGGGTGTTGATCTCTTTAACTCCAGCATTGGATCAGTCAAGTCAACCTGTAATAAACTCTAGTATCGTATTGTTGTGTATTTCCTTAGTCCTTATAGAATAAACTGTTTTGTGTTCCCGCTAATCTATTATGAAAGTTTCTATAAGGCATATGTATTATATATATTTTACATATTTATGTATTTCCAAATACTTATGTTTAGTATTTTCTTTTTTATGAAAAGCCTGTAAAGGCGTGAATAATGAGTAAATAAATAAATATGATACAATTTTCTCCCAGAACTAACCTTGAGCCTGTTGTCCCGCCTGGCGGCTCCGCCACTGTTGATCTTGGAGATGAAGACCCCCTCGTCGGTGGGGTCCAGGGGGTTGCCCCTCTGGCCCCGCAGCCCCCCCTTGATGTGCATCCCCAGCTTCTCACCCTCGTGTTTGGTAATTACCAACTCCTAATAAACACAACAATATTTAATAACACTAAATATTACAACACATCCGAGAAGAAATATGAATTCCATTTTATCACTTCTTTCTATTTTTGGCAGTTATTTACAACCTGTAACCCAAAATTTTTAATGGTGTATGTTGAACCCAAATGTTTTTTTTTAAACAAAGGTGGTTTAGTGCAATCAACCAAACCTGTCAGGTACTGTTTTGTATGACTGTTTGTGCGTAGACATATGCCATAAACACATAAGGATTTAACAGTATAATATTGTTTTACCATAGATCTCATTAATTATGTTTATCTTCAACATACAGAGGACATGTAAAATTTACATATTTAAAAGATTATAAATTAGTCTTCAATTTTTTTGGTCTCGAGAAACCCCTAACCTTTATGTGCATACTTTTGAAATCGCATATGACTAAAGTTAGAGCTGTATAATAAAATAGATGAAAGCGCGTAATATATTTTGTTTGATTATAAAGATTTAGCATTGATTTAGGATGGTATAAATGTCTGCCCGTATTCGCAACAAAATTAAGCTGATTACTGATTAGAAAAATGAGAGATTGACAAAAATAAATGATCGTAAGCTTATGGCATGAATAAAAAATTATTGTATATTTCAGAATTGGAATATTTTCTAAACTAAATTATGATGCAGTTTCTAACACATCTACTGAAATGGTGTGTGACACAAATTATAATTGAAAATATGCTAAACATTAAAAAGAAAGATTATATATAGTTATTTAGTACTTTAAATCACTAATCATTTACCATTGTAAAAAAGCATTTTTACATAGATGAAAAAAAAATATTTGTCCGTGTTTTTTGCTAGATGGACATCGAATCCACCATATTTTTTAAATAAATTATTTTTACATTCTAAAGAGATATTACCTACTGAAATTGCCCAAATTTTTAAACTTTATGGTTTTATGTTTGCTATTATAATAACAATTATTATAATGTCTTTTCATGCATATAAATAAAATCCTTTGACACTTTCTATAGGGGTAGATTTTCTATGAGAAACATTAATTAATAGAAAAAAGAAGATCTAGTCTAGATAATAATTATGAAGAGACGACGCACATAATTGTGGAAAATAAAAATATAGGTATATGTAGAGTAGAGAAAATATATATCTCTAAAATCTATATTCATGCCAGGAATAGTCATGAGAAAAGCAGGCATAAAATGATTAAATTATAATCACGAAAATGGGTTGGTAAAAATATTATTAGTAATGTAAATCCCGTATTTTTGCGAGTTGTTAAAATAAGTGCATCAAATTTGAAGTCAAATAATGTAAGGGTCACTATCGATTCGCACATTATTGGTCGGTTGAAAGAAACAAATGAATTGCACAATTTTTTATTGCTAGTGCGATCATCCAAAAAGAATGCTGTAACTAACTAACTAATTAACCATCACGCCATTTCCCCGTAGGGGTGGGCAGAGAGGATAGAACGCCATACCACTCTGTCCTGACATACTTCCTTTGCTTCCTCTACATTCATACATCTTCTCGTGCACATACGCCGATTATTACGACTTTTCACATGTCCACTTTCAAGTACTTGGCGTACTTGGTCATGCCATGTCTTTCTCGGCCTTCCTCGGCTTCTACATCCAGGCACACTTGCATTTTAACTTCTTTTAGCCGTTCTTTCACCACTCATTCGCTCCACATGCCTAAACCATCGTAAAAGCCCTTTCTTAATTTTGTGGATAATGCTTATCTCAGCCTTGCACTCTGCTCTAATTTCGACATTTGTACACCTATCATACATAGTCTTACCACACATAGATTGCATTTCAACAGCATTCAGTCTACTGTCATCCTTCTTTTTCCAACACCACGCTTCACTACCATACATAAGGGTGGTACCAGAACTCCGTTGTGTACTGCCAATTTTGCTTCTTTCGATAAGTTCTTATTTGCCACTATCGATTTCAAGGCACCATTAACTCTGTTTCCGGCACTGAATGCTGTAAATTACAGAAATTTACTAAAGGTATTTGATCTTTGGATAGTGAAAAGATCAATAGCAAACAAAATGCAATGAGATGTGTAAAAATATAAAGAAAAATAATTTTGGCTAAGGGAAAGATGGGGAAAAGTATTAGAAAATAACACGCAGCAAGCATTTGGATGTAACCACAGTTTTACAACACAGTTTTGGTCATTCGGTGTCACTTACTGCAGTCTGAACACACTCTATCACAATGTCCTTTGTGGGGAATGTTTAGTAAAGAGCGGTGTGCGGAGAGAGTAAGCGCAAACAAAAGAAATCAGATATCTGTATTAGTTTATCAATTGTAGAAACTTCTCCATATTTCATTGCTAAAGACAGCTAATTAACATCTTGGTACTTACATAGTTTGTCATAATTTAAATTGCATTTCTAAACGAATATAAGTTATTAGAAGTCATGTAGAAACAGATAGATAATTAATTATTCAAAAATATATCATGAATTATTGCATTCTGAATGTGTTTTGCGGATTATCAAATACTAGAGAGTTAGCTGTCTGATTTAAAAAAAAGGTTGTTGTTTAAATATCTTCTTTTTCAACATTTTTGGGCTTGTTTAAATACCTGTACACAAATCTGGATTTTATCCCAAGAAGGGAGTAGGTATATATTTCATTTTATATCCCTACAGAGATGAGGTAGAAATTTTTCAAATTCAGGAATATTGATGTTCGAGCGTTTACAGGGCTTATGACCTGTCATTGGCTGGGTTAAGTGGCCACTTTATGTACTACAACATTCCCCAATCCGCTTATTAGCGAATATCCACACCAGGTAATATTTTTGATTTTGTATATATGTTACGAATCGACAATCATCCACCAGCGAGTTAAAAGCTCGATCTATGCATTGATATTGAAGTTAAGTATTAATTAGCAAATTACTTTATTTTTGTAATTAAGACTCTTCTGACGAGTTAAATGAAGTAATAGTAATCGCCTGCAGATGACTCTGCAATTTATTTTACTTATATTTAGACCAGGAATTTTATACAACATTTTTGGGCGTGTTCAAATACTTGTACACAAGAGTGGATGATTCTTGATTCGTAACATATATACAAAATCAAAAATGTTACCTGGTGTGGATATTCGCTAATAAGCGGATTGGGGAATGTTGTAGTGCATAAAGTGGCCACTCAACCCAGCCAATGACAGGTCATAAGCCCTGTAAACGCTCGAATATCCATATTCCTGAATTTTAAAAAATTCTACCTCATCTCTGTAGGGATATAAAATGAAATATCTTCTTTTTCTTTCAACCTCAAAAGGCTATGAGTCCCAACAAAAATCTGTTCAATTTAAGACAATTAGAGCTATCGAGGTGTGCCTGGTGTAAAGTTATACAGTAAATTAGTTAGGCATTGTGATTGTAATTAGGATCCGTGTGGTTACCTGGTATCCCCTGGGGAGGGGGTCGTGGCGCACGGTGAGGGTGAGCTGTGGCGCGGGCTGCAGGAGCAGCTGCACGGCGTCCCCGTGGGTCACGCCCACAAGCTGCTTGCCGTTCACCTTCAGCAGCCGGTCGCCCAGCCGCAGCTTGCCTGACTTGGCCGCCACTCCTCCCGGCACAACCTGACAACACAAATGATCTTGAGATACGACTACTCGCGTACTCCTAGCGAGTAAGTAGGTACCTACCACAAATTACCCCGCATAAATTTTCAATTTAATTTTATTTACTTGTGTTCCATTTTTAAATTTTATTATGCGTCATTTTTTCCCTCCATTTTCATGTCTCTGTTTTGCATTGTGACTACTGACTGGACATATTGTGATTGGCTAATATTTAAAACCTTACATTAATATTATCAAGCTTTTTTTTCCCGCAATCGGTATATAGTAAGAAGTCAGCTTGAATATAACTCGGTCATTTGGTCTCCTTATTACAGGGTTCACGTTAAGAACATTGAAAGAATCCAACATAAATTTTTTGTATCTTTTAAATACGTACATTAAGAACATTGAAAGAATCCAACATAAATTTTTGCTCTTTGTTAATTTTAAATTAAATATTCCTATTGTAAAACATAAATTATAACTTTTTAAATAACTTTTTTAATATACAAACATTATAAAATAGAAGAATATGAAATGATGTGCTCTTTCTGTTCAAAGTATTAAAATTTATTTTTGGTTGTTGTCAACTAACAAATTTAATTAGTATACGAGTGCCTGGTAGGGTTACACGTAGTAATGCACTATTTTACTGCAGCCAGTCATCGACAAATTACAGTGCAAACTCATCTATATGACTAATGCACGCACTGGCAAACAAGTATGCTAATAATGTTGATGTTTTCAACACTAATCTAGTTCATTTTAGGGAGCAGTGTCTGGATGCCATCTCTGGCGGTAATGAATAGCAACCTACTGTGTAACATTAATAAATGTAAAAGCCCTATGTGTAAATTTAAAAAATGTAACTTCTTTCTGTTGGCTCCTTCTGCATTAACATTTAAATTGGCGTATTAAAACAATAAAATAAATAAATAAGTAACTTCTTTCTGTTGGCTCCCTTTCTTTGGGTGAATTCCGGCAATTGTAGGTTCGCCTGCCAGAAGACTGTAGACTGCAGCAGTTGACAGCCACGATGAAACAAAGTTCACTTTGTTAAAAGGCAAAACACAAAATGACAGAAACCAAACCTACGTGGGATATGAATATTCCCGACTCTTTAGCGCCAAACGGAATGCAGGAGTGGTCCGTACCTCCGATGATACTGAAGCCGAGAGAACCTCCTTCCTTCGACAGAACTACATCCTGAGAAATAAGAGAAATCGAATGAGTATACAAATTACTAGACACAAGATTGACCAAAGCCCATGTGCGTAACATTTAAATACATCATAATCTATTTAATTTACTTACAAATTGTGGATTAAAAATTTACATGAAGAATATAATATTTGAAATAAGTATTATGTAAATTAGCTTATAACTTATGTTAGTCTAATATTGTTTACATCAATAACAATATACTTCGACGCTTCAGCACTCAGCCAGTGGAGTGACAACATACAAAATTGTAATTTGATTGTATTATACGTAAAATATGTATTAAAAGGATCATTAAAAAAATATATATAAATAAATGAAAATAAAATATAGCTCAATAAGGTACTACATACACGATACACACATCTGTAATTATAATATTTTGGTAAATATGCAATCTTGCTTAGTGTATTACGTTTTCCTAATGGGGTATAACAAACATGAATATTACCATTCTAGTTTAGACAATGGATACACAAAATAAATACACATTATGT
Organism: Micrasema minimum; assembly: GCA_022494985.1. Lineage (NCBI taxonomy): Eukaryota > Metazoa > Arthropoda > Insecta > Trichoptera > Brachycentridae > Micrasema > Micrasema minimum. The sequence continues at coordinate 19,163 of JAGVSP010003097.1, read as the reverse complement.
GAAACTATAATTTTGTTATGAATGATATCTGACCGTTTTTATTGATTGAATGTTGATGAATATATTTGAATGGAAGAAATAATATAGAATTTTGCATGCTTCGTTAGATGTAGTAAGAAGCATCATATATGCCAGCCAATGATTTCTTCGCAATTTGCCCAGTTGAGCTGAAACTTTTGGTAGCCATGCATTTAATTATTACAGCCGATGAATGCTGGAAATATTTTTAACGTAAAGAGAGATAGTATGGATATCCAGAATGAATGCTGTGATATTTTAAGGTTAATCTGTGAACTGTGATGTCTTAAGAATAGTAGAGAGCGTAATATATATTTTTTACCGAATGTAGGCATAAATAGAATTAATTGTGGTAAAGCCAAGAGGATACTAGTGCAAGTAATATCGGTGGTACATTAGTACCGGTTATATATCGCGTCATGTGATGAAGAGTGAAGCCATTATTAGTGACGGTTGTAGGTAATTAAATGCACGGATTAGAGTGGGCGATCCTTGTAATAAATGCAGAATAAACCGTACCTCGTTTTGAGCAGCCAACATTTTCCAATCGCCTCAGAGGATTGAGCCAAGTGTTATTTCATGGTAGTTTGTGTGACGGATTAATTCCAAACAAAACAACGAGTATGTAGGTAATGGATGAAATGTTAAAATTTCATTTGAGATGCAAACATGACACCACATTTGGCATGCTTAGTACGTAACCCACATTATTGGAATGTTATTGTTTTAGATCCCATTTAGTTTGTTAAGTCGCAACAATTTTCTAGAATTGGGTTTATATGATTAAGGATGGGAAAATGGAGAAATACTTGAAGGATTCCATCGAACCTCAAATAGAATAGTGTTAATAAGAAACTAAAAACCAAGGTACAATTTTTTTAACGAAAAACCAATAACACTTGTTTGAGCTCATTTATTTTGCGATTGAGAAATGTGTCGCCTCAGTAGGTTTATTTTACGGAATATATAATATTTACAAACAAAACTACGCATCAGTCAATAAAAACAAAGTTAAAACATCATTTTATTATTGAGTAAGCACTGTTTTATTTCAGTAGAACCAAAAGTAAATATTTTCAAAAGTTTATTTTACTGCAATAATGATTTGAAGAGTTTAAGAACAATACCTAACAATTAAACATTATAAAAATCTCAATACTAAAATTACCACTCAAATGATGACAAATCAAAGTGAACTAATTGAACCATTTATATGAGCAACATTGACTACATGAAAAATAAATATTAGAATAAAATAATAAAGAAGAAATATAGGAAACCATTGATAGGAATAATACCAAACCCAATTCCCCAAGAGATCATGCAACAATAACAATCCATAGAGGGTAGATAGATCACTGATTGTAAACATATAGTATTATTGTTGGAAAGCGAAAAAAGCTAACGCGCCAATTTTACAAATAAAAAATTGTAAATGGCGTATTTCTTTTTATGCTTTCTAATGTGTAAGTGGAGTGAAAAATGTATGTAGGGTGCATGAAACAAGAACCATGATGTTGATTACCAGAGTGATTTAAACATGTATACATAGTAAAGAATATATTCAATAAAATAATCTAAACAGCTCATACGTATTTTTGTAATCAAACACAAAACTAGATGCAAATTAATGAGTCAATCTGAAGTACGTTACATACACAAAATACACAACAAAACAGGCTACTTGCTTTGTTTGTAACAGCAGTGTGTGTGTGTAATAATTACTTGAAAATGCATATGGAGTTAAACCATCACCATGACTAAAATCCGCGACCACTGGGTGCAGATAAGGGAGAGTAGTAGTAGTAATGACTATAAAAACTACGGTGCTGAAAAATTAAACTATGCAATAGGAATTTTACGAGAATGATCACTTTAAAATATTAGGGCTTTCAGCATCATTTAACAATGTGAGGAACACTTTGAACAAAAATTTTTTTTTAGTCAACCAGTTTATTTACATGAATATTTTTAAAAAAAAAGGATATTATGAAATTTCAAATTGAAAACATTAAATAAAACGATGTTATGTGTTACTATTGGTTTATTCTATAGAAATAGAATTTACCTACACTACCTGGTTTCGGGAGTAAAGTTCTCCCATCGACTGGTGAAAAGACACTAAATTAGAATACAGATCTTATACAGAATCATAATTCATTATGAAGTGTTACAAAGTGAATGCCGAATCAATCACCAAAATTTCAAAATTTGCTTAAAACAGAAATTAAAGCGATTTTCAATATGAGTGTGACATTTTAAAGTGATTCTTTATTTTCTACGAGAAAACAATACAATACACAATAACCAAACAAAGAGAGTAACAGACAGAAGATATTGCGACGTATTTAAATAAAATATCAGTAGTATACATTTATATATATGTTTTTAGCAATTTTTAAGAAGCTCAGGTGTAAAATTATTAATAGATTTTAAATTAATTTTAAAAGGGGAAGAATTCAAAATTAAACTGTTTATTGTTTTTTAGAACAATTTATTAATTTGAATAGTAAGTAAATAATTTCAGTTATGTTGCTTCGATCAATTTCTATAGTCTCCAAAAATTGTTGAAGCCATTTAAATTTCACTAATGAAGAATGTGTAGTTTACAAGATTGTGTAGTTTGTCACAATATATAGTGTCTGTTGGGTCCACCAGCACCATCAGTATACACTTACCTCGCTCAACAGCGGCTCCTCCAGGTGGTTGTCCGTGACCCGCGTGACCGTGGTCTCGGTGAAGGTGGACTTGGTGATGGTCTCCGTGACCAGCCCCAGGCCGGTGGCGCGAGGGCGGCAGCGGCACGTCGGGGGGCGGCGCGGGGCCCCGCTGCTGCACCGTGATGGTCACGCCCCCGCGCCCGGCGCCCCCGCCTCGGGCGCCGCCGCCCCCCGGAAGTGCGCCGGGATCATGGCCAGGAAGTCCTCGTTGGTGATGGGCCGCGGTATCGGCTACGCAAAGGCGGGGCGGGTTCAAGGAATAATAAAGGGATGTCTCTCCTCGAATCGTTAATGACAGACCAAATTAACTTCCGACGCCTTCCTTCTTCATTTCATAGAATTCCGACTTACCAGAAGCTTACGAAGTTCAAAACATTGAGAGATTATCATGCGTTAATTTACAAATGTAAAAGAAGCAGTCAACCTATCTATGAGTAGTAATATTTATTTGATAATAGTAAGTAAACAATTACAATAGAAATACTAAAAGACATCATGCTAACAAATTTATTCAGGCTTATAAAAAAGATTGTTATAACTGATCAAAGCTGAATACTGTAAATTTTTATTTAAGTTGAGAAATGCATAAAACTTAAAGGGAACTACGAAACATTCAATATTAAAACACGACGAACAAGCAGAAGAAGTTTTAAAAAAAAATTAAACTAACCGTATTTTTCGGGGAAATTTTCTTTTGCAAATTGATATCTCTTACTAAGAATTATTTTCGTAACAGATGATAGGCGGGAAAAAATGAATTGCATTATTTTGTAGAACAAACCTGAGCATCTTCCTGGAAAACCTCGTTAGTGGAGCTGGATATACTCTTAGGGGGGAGATTGTTGACCTTGGGAACATTGGGAGCAGGTTGGCTGCTATTATCCACTATTGGAATGCCCAGAGTGTTCTAAAAAGAATATTTAATGGATGTTAACAGTGAGCGTTCCAAACAAAAAATTTCCTTTGAAGCGACTACTCGCCACTAGACCTAATTTTATTATCACCTTCATGGCGGTGCTAAAACATAATCTGCACTGTCTGCCAGGACGGCGGTATCCTCTTTCTTTTTACTTATCCTCTCCTGCGCTTAAATATTCAGATTTCCCAACACATACACCACACTCCACACACATAAAAACACACACATACAAATGACATAACATAACACATAACCACTGTTTGCTCACTTCACGTCTTTAGACATTTGTCTTGTACATTGTGTTGTCCACATAATTGGTGTTATGTTCTATATGTTACCTCAATTTGAAAATTCTTTGTTAATTTGTACTAAACATAGCACTGTGTGTATAACATTAAAAATATAAATTAATAAATAATCCAATGTCAACAAAAGAAAAACATTTTCGGCACATTATTAAAATATATTATTAAAAGTTATACGGATATTGAAGGGTTAGCTCTCGGCCCTTACATCAGTAACATTGTTACTCATCAATGTTTATTTTTCATTTTATTTTACCATAGTCCATCGACTATGGTAAAATAAACCCTCGCAAACAGTGCTGTAAAGAGCGTTATAAAAACCATTTTTAGCCCTTTCCCTGCGGCACTTTCAAAACATAGGTGACACTCACACGCTGAAAATTTCAAAACACATACTAAAATGTAACAAGGGGTGTTACGGTCGCAAACTGAAGTTGACATTAGCTGTAACACACGGTGTTACGGACGCAGGGATAAAGTTTATAAAATGTAGAAAACATTATTTACAGTTACTAACCTACTAAAAGGGCAGATGGGTGCGAAAGCACAGCGACAGAAGGGTAAAATTAACACGCTTCTCTCTTTCAAAAATTCCTTTGACAATTGATTGTACAAACCTCAGGAGACAGGCTGGAGAATCTTCGGGGCGCTGGTTGCGGAGCGTGGTTGGGCACCTGGTATTGTTGCAGAGGAACCTGCCCAGTACCGGCCAGGTGTGGTTGGCTGGTGGCCAAGTTCTGCTGCTGGTTGGCTACGTGCTGGCTGTTGGCGACTGGCTGCTGCAGGGGTTGTGGTTTGCTGCTGGGGAGGGTGTTGAACTGGCTTTGCGCGGCCGGGTTCTGTAGATTATTGGTTTGGATTCCGGCTTTCTGTAATACTGCATCCTCTGTCATTGATCTTCTGTAAGTTGGGTAGCCTGCAAATTGAACCTCAATCAAACAACTTTTATCCTATCCTATGAACGTGAAAGATAACATAACAGAATTGGTCCCAAAGGAAGAATAACTTATGAATAATTTAGTTATGAGCAGTAAAAAGAGGATTTTTTTTGTAAAATCTGTGACAAATGAGGAATTGATTTAGATATTTATGTGTCTCATTAAACAAAAAGTAAAACACAAATGTAAACTTACTAGAGTTCTGCGGTATAACCGGTGTCTCCCTTTCGACAACAAGCCTCACGAACCTCTCGTGTCCGGTCAGTAGGGCCACAGCCTGTTCGTGCCGGGCATGCGCCATTTCCGTACCATTGATCTGATGAACAAACATTTTAAATCAAAATCACATAGTAATGGCAATATCTATTTTTTTTCCAGTATTATATATTTGTAATGAACTTGCGTTTTAAGGATAATTAAAAAAATAAAAAAAATATTACGATGAAAGTGTGTACTTACAGATACAACCTTGTCTCCGACTTGTAGCTTGGCATCTCTGGCAGCCGCCCCCGCGGGAGATATCCGAGACACATAAATGGCCTCACTACCATCCTGCAAGACCAACAATATTCATCACAGCAATATTAAGTGTTGATCCAATAAACTATTTGATCACAATATAAGCATCAACATCGTCTCACATTCGCTCCCCGATGTAGCGTAATCAGTACCAACCTAATTTTTGCGTTGTTGAGTATTGTTACTGTCATTCATACATGTGCAGTACAATCACGGTAATACGTAAATGTAAATGTTAACGTTAGGCCAGGTTAAACTTTTCAATATGTTGTCATTGGTTATGGCAATTTCATTAATAAGAGGTTAATTACAAAACCAACGACAGTTCAGTCTAGATTTTTATCATTGATTTATTATTGTTAGATTTGAACTGAACCCAAAAAATGAATGACACTTCAAGCCAAAACCTCCAACTCAGACGCGTATTTAGTATTCCTTTAACCGCCGGCCGAGTCGGTTCCGAAATACCTTACTGTGTAGTGAAACCGTGTAAAAACCGTATGGATTTAATAAAAAAGATGGTTTTTACCACATGTAAGTGTTTATTTATATTTGTTTACATCGCCTAAAATAATTATTATTCAAAGAAAGTTTTTTTCTTAAATAATTATGTAACAAAAGAAAAAAAGTCGATTATTATAGCCTTTCACCGCCGCCGAGTTTTCAGAAAACGGGCCACAAGAAGAAAAAAAGTCATTCTATGAACGCTCCTCGTAAGGAAGGGGTAAGTAAATATGTTACTGTAGCTCATATATAGCCCATACCTTTTGCGGTGTATGGGCGGATGCTGACAGTCGAAGGGCTTGATAGGTCGACCCGTGTAAGTGTATTGAGGTGCGGAATCTTCGTGTCATTACTTTTTCTAAATAATTTACTCTGCAAGGCAGATCTAAGTGTATTATAAATCAATGGATGTAATGGAATCTGAGCTCATATTGGACAGAGATGACAGTTTAAGAGAGCCCAAGTTGGGTGCTCATGGGGAACAGTTTTGTTCTTAAACCCAGTAAATCTTATTCAGTGCCTACTGAACATAATCAGTTACTATCAATTTTTACTTTTTCTTTTTGTTCTCTTCTATGTATCTATGGTGATGTGAAAAAAAAAATCTCACCTTAAACGGTGGTGAACCTTTTCCTCCTGCTATGCTAAATCCAAGACCATGTCCATCCCTAATGAGTGTCGTATGAACGAGGACTTTCTGCATGAATACTGAAAAAATTAATCAATTGGATAAATGAAAACAAACTTCGTCACAACTTGTAGCTTTTAATGAAAACTAGAACTGGAGATGTGTCAAGAAATACTATATCAAATATTATTTTGATACCAGAGGTGTTCCCTGTGAATAAATTTACAACATTCAGTTGCTCGATCACAGATCACTACCGACTCGGTAATAAGCGACGTGATAACGATTTCTTACCCATGGATGTTTTTTGATACCAACGGGAGTTAGTTTTCGGGATTATATACCTACCTAAAAGTTTTACCGAGTTCTACCCATGGATGTTTAACCGCCACACAATGATTATATCACCTACTTATTTGCATTGTCTTCTTTCTCGAGTGCCGTATTGCATTTAGCCGGTTTTGTGTAAGCCAAATATTGAGAAAAGCAGTCGACATAATAAAAAATCCGACAAGCGCGATGATTTGACGTTTGACGTACGGCCGCGATATCGTTGTATCGGCTTCCTCGGTCAGATTGGCAATGCTCGGCTCGGCGAAAGATATTGAACGAATGTCATTGTGATCTGTCAATCGTTAGCGATAGCAGTAATTGGCACGTTTTTTATCTGTGATTTCAGACTGGGCGTGTTCAAATACTTAAAATACAAGTATTTGAACACGCCCAAAATGTTGTATAAAATTCTGGTCTTAATATAAGTTGAATAAATGGCTTAATATAAGTTGAGTCTTCTGCAGGCGATCGCTAGTAATTGATTTAACTCGTTCAGAGTCTTAATTACAAAAATAAAGTAATTTGCTAAAAAACTCGCTGGTGGATGATTCTCGATTCGTAACATGTTACCTGGTGTGGATATTCGCTAATAAGCGGAATGGGGAATGTTGCAGTACATAAAATGGCCACTTAAAACAGCCAATGACTGGTCATAAGCCCTGTAAACGCTCGAATATCCATATTCCTGAATTTTGAAAAAATTCTACTTCATCTCTGTAGGGATATAAAATGAAATAAATTTACCTTGAGGAGTTTGCTTTCTCTAAATTCATACATCTTCTCATGCACATGCGCCAATTATTCTGACTTTTCACATTTCAAGTACTTGTCGTACTTGGTCATGCCATGTCTTTCTCGGCCTTCCGCGGCTTCTACATCCAGGCACACTTGCATTTAAACTTCTTTTAGCCGTTCTTTCATCACTTATTCGCTCCACATGACCAAACCATCGTAAAAGCCTTTTTCTTAATTTTGTCGATAATGCTTATCTCAGCCTTGCACTCTGCTCTAATTTCGACATTTTGTACACCTATCATACATAGTCTTACCACACATAGATCGCATTTCAACAGCATTCAGTCTACTTTCATCCTTCTTTTTCCAACACCACGCTTCACTACCATACATAAGGGTTGGTTGGTACCAGAACTCCGTTGTGTACTGCCAATTTTGCTTCTTTTGATAAGTTCTTATTTGCCACTATCGATTTTAAGGCACCATTAACTCTGTTTCCAGCACTAAACCTTCTCTCAATGTCCTTATCCACATTTCCGTCTCTTGTAAACATACTCCCCAAATATACAAATTCTTCAACCCGCTTTAATCTGTCTCCATTTACTATAATCTTACATACAGTCATATTCGCATTTCTTTCAAAAACCATCACATTTGACTTTTCCACATTCATGAACAAATCACTCTCCTTGCGCACATCTTAAACCTTTGTGACCAAGGACTGCAGCTCTTCTTCGCTATTAGCAAGAAGCACTGCGTCATCAGCGTACAGAAGTATCAAACTATCTTATAAGTACAATTCAAACACTCTTATGTTTATATAACAAAAATTTACTGTACCTGTCCGTTTTCAATAACATTGGGCGTTTCGGGCATCGTCAGTGACTGGTGACTTGCTCCGCTCGCCGCTCTACTGTGTGATCTGTCAAAACAATAGTAATTGTTAAATCAATTTATATAGTAATTGTAAACAATAACAAAATGATTATTAAGATGAAGTTAAATATTACCGTGTGGAAGCAGGAGTATCTCTAGTTACAACAAGAATAAGTGTTGGTCCACTGGCTTTCAATACTTCAACAGCGAAATAGTGATCCACATCCACCACCACTGTTCCATTTACACTCACAACCTTATCTCCTACCTGAAAATAAACACAAATTCAGTGCATCAGTTAATAGCAAAACTTAAGGAAAATTTAATTTGATAGGTACTTTTGTACTGATTAATATTTTTGACGTGATAACGTCTAATAAATCGATGAACGCCGGCTGCACACACGAAAAAGCATGACTCATTATCACGTTCGCCTGAGCTGAGTGTGCAAGCGAGAGCGCGGAACAAGCGATAGAGAGGCACGATCGGCCTAAGCGTTCGGTTTGTGACGCATCTATCTCTCTTCCACTCCATCGGCCGATGCGTCCGAGTAGAAGGGAGACAGCAGCAGCACACAAGAAGAAAAAACAAAAAAAATGATAATTTATGGAAAAAATTGTAATTTTCAATTAACACCTGTTTTGTATTATACAAAATAATGATAATTCAGTAATAATAATTCAATTCAATTCATAAAAGTATGCTATTTTTCATCAATGTTTTCTTAGGACGTTATCACGTAAAATTATCGTTTGTAAACCGACTTTACAGACAGCCAAAAGATTTTATTATTTGAATCGTTTCTATGGTATAACAATCATCGGTTAATTTATATAAAGAGTAGGTACACGCAGATTTAGAGAGATTCGGAGATTCTAAATTTAATCTTCAAGAACTTGTCTGTTGCTTCCTGACGGTTGCATATCAGATAAGTTAAAAGAAGAACTAAACTTGAAATACTTGGGTATTGGCAAATATTTATTTACAACATAATATCGTCTATGGGCAAAAATGCAAATTTGCAGGAATACTGATTTAAAATGTTAAGGTTTGAAGTTTTAAAGTAATATAAATTATTATTTAAGCAGCTTAAAATAATTATATTTTAAATAGGTTTATAATTTCATATTTCCATTTCTTTAGTCAACATCTAAAATGGATGTTCTGCAGATTTGCGGTTTTGGCATTTACCTGACATAATGTTAAGAATATATATTTAAAAAAAATAGATAATTTTCAGATATTATTGATATCTCAACAGAGACAGAGAAACTCTGGAAACGAATGTGGGTTATCTAGGCGTTTACAGGGCTTATGACCTGTCATTGGCTGGGTTAAGTGGCCACTTGATGCATTACAACATTCCTTATTCGACCCATCATCTGACAACCATGTATGACAAATTTTTGAAACTTGTATATATCTTAAGTTTGTACAGAAGAATCCACATGCGAGTTGTGTTTTCGACAGATTTTAAATATTTTTAATATTCTTTCCCTATAGTGACATCTGTTGAGAATATAGATAAGCATTTTTTGGGGCAATCTAACTTTATTGGTGTAGGTAAGATTCATCCGAACTTGATTACTTACTAGAAGACGCCTGGAGATGTCTCTCCAATTTTTATTTGCTTTTTATTTTTACCAGTACATATTTTTAACAACAACATTTTGAATGATTACAAATACTTGTAGACAACCTAGATAACCCACATTCGTTTCCAGAGTTTCTCTGTCTCTGTTGAGATATCAATAATATCTGATATCAGCCCAGCTCGGGTATAATCCAGTAATTTGTCTACAAGTATTTGTATTCATTCAAAATGTTGTTGTTAGATAATTATCTGTAACTGAGATGATTTTATCATCATATTGCCGTATCTGCTCGATATGTGGAGTGTATTGGATCATCTGCCACATCCAGTGCTCCTTTCCAAGCCGACTACTTCAGTTTTAAATTCTTATTAGATCATTTACACATTTCACTATTTTTAACAATTCAAATTTTGTGAAGGGGGGTAGAATCTATCGTCCATGCGCTCAGTAGCTGCAAGACAAGAATCTATCTCCCTACAAAGTAATATCCGTTTACACATAATCCGTCATTATAATCTAAGTATGTATTGACTTTAAAATATTTTTTATATCATGTATTAAAATCTGTATTGAAACTGTGGAGGCTGGAAAAAATCCCAATCGGGTGTAACTTAACAACTTGCCGTGCTTTTTATGAGGACTAGTCTATTGCTAAATCCATAGATATGACAAGATGTAGAAAAAGAGTCGAAGAGAGAAATTTATACAGTAGGTTAAGATAGGTTGGGTTTTATAAAATAATTTAAATCAAATGGCCATTTAAAAGCAATATCCTTTATAATAGGTTATGAAATTTATACAGTAGGTTAATGATAGGTTAGGTTAAATAATAAAATAATTTAAAATCAAATAGATTTTTAAAAGCGAAATTTGACACTACATAATGAAGGCGTGACCCAATCGCGTATCAACCAATAACAGCTTTACACTTTACTCTACAAACCAGAGAGAAAAAATGTTTTGAAATTTTGACAGCTGCACGGCAAGTTGTTAAGTTACCCCCCCCCCCCAATCGTCCAAGCGCTTGGTAGCTGCAAGGTGTTGTGATCTAGTCTCTTTATTGTACAGCGCTCTTGAGGCGATTTCTCGCAAAAATAGCGCTTAATAAATCATCCATAAATAAATAAATACTCACCCTAAGGCCGGCGTTGTGTGCGGGTCCGTTGGGCGTGACGCGCGATATGAAGATGCCGTCGTCGTCTCCGCGGAAGGGCGTGGAGCCGCGCCCCCCGGCTATGGACAGCCCCAGGCCGCCGGCCGCGCGCGAGATGCGGATCTCGTACTGCTGGGGCTCCTGGGGGCCCCCCTGACCCGGCCCCGCCTCCAGCAGCGACCGGCTGTCCAGGCCATCGTGAGCTGGGGACAAATACATATCATTACTCATACTATTTCAAGAAAAATCAATCTGCAAGCGTTTATTTTACTTTTGACAGCTCGATTATGTATCGATTAGGGATGTCCTAATGCGTTACCGAATCGATTTCTCATAAAAAAACGACTTTATTTATGAAGAAGTTTTAATCAATTTAACACATTTATATTTTATTTTTGCTCAACATTTTGTAGTTTATAAACATACCCAGACGTTTAAAGCAAAGTTTATATTACGAAAGCGCTGTCATAAAACTTTTTTTATTCAATAAAAAATATTACAAAAAATACATAATTTCTTTACAAAAGAAACTTTAAATACAGTCCCGATGAACTCCTTAATTGGAGTTTGTCATCGGGTGCAGGAGCTACAGAAAACCCAAATATGCATAAGCATAGGACTATTTTATTGTCTAATGTAAATTGAGAAATTCTGTGTCGCGACAAACAAAGAAAAAAAAACTAATAGGTTTTAATTTAAATCACATTTTGTATTTGAATAATCCTCGTTGCATAAGTAGGCTCAATAAACATCGATATCGATAAATATCGGAGCTAAAGAACACGTGCTTCACTACCGTAAAGAAAAAAACATGAAGTATTGCATTTTTCGGTCGATGGTTGCCTGTCAATAATTACGGAACTTTATAGGCGCTTATGTGTCAAAAGTAAAATAAACGCTTGGAAGAGATATAGTTGGAAAATCTGATGAAAAATTAAACAAGCTTGAAATCTGTAAAACCCAAAGGCCGCGTTGGGAAGGCGATGCCCGACGAAAGAGCCCCGAAAATCCTAACCTAGCGGATCCCTTGATGGAAGTGGCCTAGAGGCAGACTCGGGAAGATGTGATGGATGGACAGGAGAAGGAAGGCCAGGGACAACACTAGTGGAGCATCCCACCCTGGGATGTAGGGCGGGATAGCAAGACAAAACGACATCTGTCAGGTTCAGGTACCTACCCCTAATATGTAGACGCATTAGGCAATCTTTGGTCGACAATTTATAATGAAAACACATGAAACCACGTGTTTTTATTCAATTTATCTTATATCGTAATAAAACTCGAGTACAACCCGAAAACTGGTGAATCTAATCTGGTCAAATGTGTAATATGACTTTTGAATCTGACCTTGAAAAATTTTTTTTTTTTTCAAAAATCATAAAAAGATATACGAAATTAGAAATAAAGATCTTATACAGAATTTTACAGAACGTCAATTAGGTTCTAAATACTCGTCATTTTAGAATCAGGCATAAAAAGTGAACGCGTAGAAGTAATAGCAAAAATTGTAAAAAACTGTATTTTTCTGTATACGATCTGTATTCTTTTTTAGTGTCTTTTCTCCAGCGATGGATTGAACGGTTACTCCCGAAAACCAGGTACAGTAGGTAAAAATATTTTTATAGATTAAACAATAGTAACACATAAGCATCGTTTTATTTAAACATAATTCACCAGAGAATCCCATCAGGCGAAACCAATCTTGGTGAAATTACCTTCCCTCCTAACCCTCAAAATAATGATTAGATTAAGTTAAATCTTTAATTTTCCGATACCAGAAGTACCGCGGAAGCGTGTGTTTTAAGAGAGTGTTACCGGCTGCTGGGACAGTATCTCAGCTCAGAAATATGGAAATGCTTCCATGGGATACAACAGAGTACAAATATCCTAAAGAACAAAGTGGAAAACTGTGGTATAATGATGCTTAAATGTGTATTTGCATAATAAGTGTATTGGATGACCGCCAAAATTTTTTTGGCCAGATATCAGCATAAATGGTCCAAAAATATGAACGAATATTAGGAACTCCATACACAGGCCTGAAGACGTCTCCTGTCATTCCTGTTTTTATCTGATCATCTTTGATAAACATGTATCAAGGTCACTAATGAATGTTATGCAAAATTTGACAATCCTTATTTACGCCTAGGGGGACTAGGCTCTACAGCTTTATTACCGAACAGATTTCTGGAACAATGTCTCATCCAATTTGAAAATTGTTAAACACAAATTATGAAAAAGACTTTCTGTTTTGGTTGCAATAATTAAGTGACTCTACTATTAGCGCCACTCCACTATTACTTACACAGCTGGGCAAAACAAGTGAAGATGTTCTGTTAGTGTGGCAAAAATTGCATGTTGAGAGCACATTGACTATAATACGCTTTAATTATTGGACCTTTCGTCATATCCGTTTTAATTGGAAGGACTGAAATTCATTCGCTAGTGAGTTCTGGTTCGTGATGCTCTTTTAGGTCAACGCTTTTAATGCAGGGTGGTCCCGGGTTTAGATTTGTGAAGGAATTTTTGATCAAGTGCTAAATATAAACTTTATCCGGACCACTTCTTGACTTGTAGAGAAAATTTACGATAGTGATCGTGTTAATTTATAAATCATTTGGTTATGAATCTGATATCGTGGATGAAACCCAGTTCCCTTAATCACCAGAGTTGTCCTGCCGGACGTTCTCAGATAATCAGTCATCCTCGGGCGCTATGTCACTATCTAATTGCCGATATATTCTTCTGGCTAGGTCCAGGTGGCCTACAGGGTGGCATCGACGGAACTTACAAGTTCCGAAGTAGAATGGTTGGATTACTGGCAACAAACACGATTTTGTATGTAAAATTGGACAAGATCAAGGAAAAATGTTTTTTTGGAGGGATTCATTAAGATTTTTCCATCAATGACGTAACAAAGTTCATTCGATTGAGTCAGGCTGTTTGATTAAAAAAAACACAGTTTTAATCTCATCATTCCAAACTTTCTGGCAAAGCGGCTGGGCAGCCTCCGAGAACTGCTGGTGGTTGTGGGATAAAGAACATTGGCGTGAAGATGTTACATATTGTATTCATATCGGCTGTTCAAAGTACTATATACTTGAAGAAAAAAATGATTTGCGTCAGATTCGAATAAAACACATGGAACAAGACCCTCTTAGAGGGTTACCCTTAGTTCGCGTTGTATCTAAGCTACCTCATAAACTATAGGGAAAGTCTTAAATGTTAGATAGTGCTAACTCGTATGTGTATAAAATATGGAATAAATAAGTGTTCGCCAAATGTAAATCAACCCGCATCAATACCCGCTTTGGTAGTGACGTTTGGGTATTAGGCCCAGGTGATTGTTGATTACTGAACTCACCGTTCAGATGCTGATCGTACTGAAATAAACGTATACTAACTACCTAGTATTGAACAATTTTTAAAAACATTGACATACACGTAATCACAGCTCTATGTCTGCCTGTTTATGCTTTCTGATCAAAACAGAATCTAATGTAACTGAATAGATATGAAAGTTCTCCTCCATACCTGTTCTCTTATGGGCACTCCCTGATGCTGATAGCCACTTCAGCTTCTCCATCATCAATTCCAAGTGCAAATCCTACCACGCCCTGCAGGGATCTTGCACAACATCTTAACAAAAGAAAAGTCTCAATGTATATCGCTATCTATCATAATCATCCCCCCAACACAAAACTGGCAGCTGGAAACAGACAAATCATTACAATTATTCAAAAATTAATGAAAATGTATGTACCACTGAAAGTGTTTATAAACTATAATGAGAATATAACCTAGGATAACCCACATTTAGTTTCCAGAGTTTCTCTTGTCTCTGTTGGATAATCAATCATATTCTGATATCAGCCCAGCAGAGGAATAATTCCAGTCCAGGTTGTCTACAAGTAATTGTATAATTTAAAAAGAGGTTGTTAAAAGATTTACTGGCTAAAAATAAAAAGCAAAAATAAAAAATTGGAGAGACATCTACAGAGCGTCTTCTAGTACGTAATAAAAGCTCGTAGAGCCTTACCTACATCTAATAAAAGATGATTGCCAAAAAAATGCTATTGCATCTTCTCACAGATGACACCAGCATAGAAAAATTCTTACAGCGGAATGACGAAGACAAGTTTCAACATATAGTAGTTTAACAAAATTTGTCATATAAGTTATCAATTATGGCGGATGGGATGGGGGATGGTGGTGGATGAGGTACAATTAAAAAAACCCCTAATTAACCCCCAATGGGGGGGGCATTCAAGTGTGGGCGGGGCCAGGGGGACATTCTTTTGACGGGGGGGGGGGGGGGGGGGGGCACGGGGGGGGGGGGCCCCAAAAAGGGGGGGGGGGGGGGGGTGGGGGGAATTTGGACTGGATTTCTCCTAAACCTGGGGGGGTATAGCGGGAGGGGCAAAGTTTATTTGGGGGGGGCATTCCATTTTTTTTCTAGTTCTGGGGAATTCAAGGGGTGGCCACAAAATTCGTTTAAAGTTTTGGCTTCTGTTTAAAATTTTCTTTTCCCAGTTTTAACAACCAAACCTTTGGGGAAACTTTTTTTTTTCCCCCCCCCCCCCCAGGGTTTTAAAAAATTAAAAATAAAAAACCCTTTTTTCCCCCCTTAAACCCCAAAAAGGGGTTTTTAAAAAAAAAAAAAGGGGTTTTTCTTTTTGGGGGGTTTTTTAAAAATTTTTTTCCCCCAAAGGGGGGGGGAACCCCCAAATTTTTTTCCCCCCTTTTTTTTAAAATTAAAAACCCCAAAATTTCAAAAAACCCCCCCTTTAAAAAACCAAAAATTTTTTTTTCTTTTTTTAAAATTTTTTAAAAAAAAAAAGGGGGGGTTAAAAAAAAAAATTTTTTTTTTCCCCCAAAAAAATTTAAAAACCCTTTTAAAAAAATTTTTTTTTAAAAAACCCCCCCGGGGGGGTTTGGGGCCCCCCAAAAGGGGAAAAATTTTTTAAAAAATTAAAGGAAATTTTTGGGGTTTTTTGGTTTTTGGGAAATTTAAAAAAAATTTTTGGGGGGGGGGAAATTTTTTTTTTAACCAATTCCCCAAAAACCCCCCCCGTCCCCCCCTTTTTAAAAAAATTTGGTTTTGGGGAAAAAAAAAAGGAAATTTGTTTTTTCCCCCTTTTTTTGGCCCAAAAAAATTTAAAAAATTTTTAAAAATTTTTTTAAAAAAAAAATTTAAAAAATAAAACCCAAAATTTTTAAAAAAATTAAAGGGGGGGGTAAAATTTTTTTGGGGGAAAAAAAAATTTGGGGAAAAAAAACCCCCGGAAAAAATTTAAAATTAAAAGGGAAAAAAAAGGGGGGGGGGAAACAAACCCTTAAACCCTTTTGGCCCAAAAAAAAACCCCCAAAAGGGGGGGGCCCCCCCCAAAAACCCCTTTTTTTTTTGGCCCCTTTTTTTTTTTAAAACCGGAAAACCCCCCGGGGGGGGAAAAATTAAGGAAAAAAAAAAAACTGGGGTTCTGGCCCCCAAAAAGGGGGGAAAAACCCCCCTTTTTTTTTTAAAAAAATTTTTTAAAAATTTTAAAAAAGGGTTTTTAAAAAACGGTTTAAAAAAGGGGGGGGGGGTTTTTCCGGGAAGGGGTTTAAATTTTGAAAAAAAATTTTTTAAAAAAAAAAAAAACCCCCCCCCCCAAAAATTTTTTTTTTTTTTAAACCCCCGGGGGGGGGCCCAAAAAAAAACCCCCCCCCAAAAAAAAAAAAAATTTTTAAAAAAAAAAAGGGTTTTTTTTAAAAAAAAATTTTTTTTTAAAAAATTTAAAAAAAAAAAAAATTTTTTTTAAAAAAAAAAAAAAAAAAAAAACAATTTAAAAAGGGTAAAAATAAAAAAAAAAATTTTTTTTAAAAAAACCTTTTTAATTTAAAATTTTTTTTTTTGGGGGGGTGGGGAAAGGTTTTTAAAAAAGGGGGTTTATTTTAAAAAAGGGGGGGAAAAAATTTTTTTTTAAAAAAAAAAAAAGGGGTTTTTTTAAAAAAAAAATAATGGGAAAAATTTTTTTTTTTCCCCCCCTTAAAAAAAAAAAAGGGGGGGCCCCCCAAAAAAACCCCCTTTAAAAATTAAAAAGGGGGGCCCAAAATTTAAAATTTTTTTTAAAAAAAAAAGTTCCCTTTAAATTTTTTTTTTAAAAAAAAAATTTTCCCTTTTTTAAAAAAAAAAAAAAAAAAGAAAAATTTCCAAAAAAAAAACCCCCCCCCCAAAAAAATTTTTTGGGTTTTAAAAAAAAAACCCCCGGGGGGGGGGGGGGGGGCCCGGGGGGAAAACTTTTAAAGGGGGTTTTTTTAGGGGGGGGGAAAATTTGGGAAAAAAACCCCCAAAAAAAAACCCCCAAAAAAATTTAAAGGGGAAATTTTTAAAAAATTTTCCCCTTTAAAAAGGGGGGGGGAAGGGATAAAAAAAACCCAAAAAAAAAAATTTTTTTTAAAGGGGGGAAAAAAAGGGAAAAGGGGGAAATCCCCGGGGGGGGGGGAAAAAAAAAAGGGGGAAAAAATTGGGAAAAAAAGGGGGGCCCCGGTTTTTTTTTTTAAATTTTTTAATTTTTTAAAATGTGATCGAAAATAAGGTTACGATTAATAGTAAATGGAGACAGATTGAAGCAGGTTGAAGAATTTGTACATTTGGGAAGTATGTTTACAAAAGACGGAAATGTGGATAAGGACATTGAGAGAAGGGTTAGTGCCGGAAACAGAGTTAATGGTTAATTAGTTATTTCCGACGATTTGAAAGCAGTCCCAAAATTGAATTATTGAGTAGATCATAAGAACTCAAATGTTTCTTTTTTTATTAAAAAAAAAAAAGAAAAAAAAGAAAAAAAAAAGAAAAAAAAAGAAAGAAGCAAAATTGGCAGTACACAACGGAGTTCTGGTAACAACCCTTATGTATGGTAGTGAAGCGTGGTGTTGGAAAAAGAAGGATGAAAGTAGACTGAATGCTGTTAAAATGCGATCTATGTGTGGTGGGACTATGTATGATAGGTGTACAAAAAATGACGAAATTAGAGCAGAGTGCAAGGCTGAGAATAAGCATTATCGACAAAATTAAGAAAGGGCTTTTACGATCGTTTGGTCATGTGGAGCGAATGAGTGATGAAAGAACGGCTAAAAGAAAGTTTAAATGCAAGTGTGCCTGGATGTAGAAGCCGCGGAAGGCCGAGAAAGACATGGCATGACCAAGTACGTCAAGTACTCGAAAGTGGTCATGTGAAAAGTCGGAATAATCGGCGTATGTACATGAGAAGATGTATGAATGTAGAGGAAGCAAAGGAAGTATGTCAGGACAGAGTGGTATGGCGTTCTATCCTCTCTGCCTACGTGATGGTTAGTTAGTTAGTTAGTTAGTTTACATACCGCGGCGTAAATTCACGACCATTGTCACTGATCCTCGGCTAATGTCTAGCGGAGACACCAAGAAAATAAAAACACCTAAAAATCATCAATTAACGTCTAGACATGTTCGTAATTGCATGCGAGCGGTCACGCGTTCGATTCCCGGTCGTATTATTATGGTAAGCATAAATCATCCGTTATCTAACAAAACACACTAGTCTTATTATAATCATCTACCTACCAGTTTTAAAACATTATTTGCGAAGATATATTGTTACTATGACATGTATTGTTTTCCACGGTTTATTTATGTGCACATTTCAAGTGCTAAATACTCTCCGTTGCATTTTGAAAAATGATATCCGCCTGCGAGAAAAGCGTTGCGAAAGGTGTCTATTGTAAAATTTCTACGTTCAAATTTTAACTGAGATAACGGTTCTTTTATTGTCGATATTACACGGATTTCACTAACACTTTTCACTCGATAAGAAAAATAAAGCAATAAAAGAAACAAGTGATAAACTACTCTTGTAAGTAAAATAATACATTAATAAACAAGATATTAATAAATATTCATTT